>OY757905.1:4917869-4975369 GCA_963585895.1 Sepioteuthis lessoniana
ACCCAGTAGTGTCTCTTCTTATACTCTTTTTGCGCTAATTTACTGCATTCGCTCGTTATGTGATTGAGCGTTTCGTCTCTGTCACCACAAAATCTACATCTGCAATTTCATCTGGTCTATTCTTGCTTAGACATCGTTAGTCCTTATTGCGTTGTTTTGTGCTGTTGTCAGGGGAGATTCAGTCTCTCTTAAGGTTTCTCTTTCTTAAATGTCCAAGTGTTCTCGAGTGAGATTTCACTTGTTTGAAGCTTGAATTGTCCATACAATTGTTTTTCTTCGCATTTTTGTTTTCTAAATATTTTTCTTCTGTTGATGCTTATGTTGTCTGTATTGTTTCTGTTTGCTGTAAGCAAACTTTCCTAGCGTTTTTTTATGTAGTCCTCAAGTCGTTTGTTTAAGCGGTTCATTGGCCTAGTGGGTAGAATGTTCGCTAATGGTCCGGGAGACCTGAGTGCAATCCCAGGTCGCATCATACCAAAGACTTTAAAATGGTACTTGATACTTCCTTGCTTAACAGCAATATAAGGTACGTATCAAGGGTAAAGTGGAGCAATTCAGGGAAAGGATTAGTGCCCTCCCCAACACCTCGATGTATTAGCTATTGAAAAAGGAGCCTTCTGGTTGCCCTCGACTAAGGTCACCAACTTACTTACTTACTTGTATCGAGGCATCGACGCTATCTTGAATGCTGGCGAGTCCTCTTCCTCCTTTTCTTGACACATACTGTCTGTCTGTATACGTCACTTCTGGGATGTAAGGCCTTATGCACCGTTACGAGTTTTCTTGTCTTCTGGTTCATTTGTTTAAAGTACCTCACTTTGTCCACTTCAAAAATGGTCCCGAGCATTTACTGGTGGCTTTTTACTGGAGCTTGAGTGACAGCAATTCTCGTCAAGTCTCCAAGACTCTTCTCAATATTCTGACCGATCTTAATGATGCTGTAGTCTGGATGATCTCCACTCTACTGATCTTCTGAATTCCAAGTCTTCCAGTCCATTTACCCAACCTTTGGGGATTCTTACGAGCAAACCAATTACAATCGGTATCAATGTCACCTTCATGTTCCATAGCTTCTTCAGCACGCTATCAAGGTCCATATTATTTATCCATATTATTATTAGTAGTTCTCTAGCAAGGTCTAGGTATCGTCTTTCTATTATCAATATTATTTTACTTCTTTTGAGAGTTTCTCACACCAGCGTTAGCGTATGGTTTTCCATTGGAGTTTTAGTGTCAGCAAATCTCCACAAGTCTCTTGGACTCTTCTCTGAATTCTGGCCGATCTTAGAAATTCTGTAGTTTGGATAGTTTCCACTTGTTCTCTTATTTCCAAATCCTCCCGTCTATTCATTAATCCTTTGGTGACTGTACTAAGAGCACCAATTACAATTAGTATCACCGTCACTTTCATGTTCCACAGCAAGGTCTTGGTACTTATCTTTCTTTTCGCTTTATTTCAGTTTTACTCTGTGGTCAGCCGGGACAGAAAAATCTACAATTCGGCAAGTTCTCTCTTTTTTTTTTTTTTTTTTTTTTTTTTTTTTTTGTTGATTATTACTAGGTCTGGTAGTCTGGCCGAGATTAGGTGATACGTTTGTATCTCAAAATTCCTGAGAGTTTGTGCATCTCATTCTCCCGGACAGATTCCGGGTTGTGCATATACTATTTATTAGGATAGTCAGATTTAAATTTCTTGCATAATTCCCAGTGAACCACCTTACCCACCTAGTCGTGTCACACCAGTGTTAGCTGATAGTATTTCACTAAATTTTGGGTGACAGCAAGTCCCCTCAGGTCTTCTTAACTCTTCTCAGTATTCTGGCAAATCTTAATAACACTGTAGTTTGAATGGTCACTCCTCGTCTCCCGATTTACAACTCTTCCAGCCCTTTACCAAGCCTTTTAGGATCACACCGAGCGCATTAATTACAATTCTTCTCATCGTTATTTTCATGTTCCATAGCTTTTTTTAGCTCTTTGGCAAGGTCTAAGTACTTACCTTTCTTTTCGTTTTCTTTGTTTTTCACAGTGGTCCGTCGGGACGGAAAAGTTCACTATTCGGCTGGTTCTCTTTTATTTTATTTATTTATTCATTTTTTTATTTACTTATTATTTTTTGTTTGTTAATTATCACTAAGGGCTGGTCTTCTGGCCGGGATTGAGTGATCCATTTGTATCTCAAAATCCCGAGGAAAATTATGGGTCTCATTGTTTTGGGCGGATTCTGGTTTGTGTATATACCATTTGGTATTATTGACAAGTTTTAAAACTATTTATATATAATCTCTGGCAACATTTACAATGGATCTTTTTTTCCCACAAGTAGTGCCTTGTCTTGTACTACTTTTGTACCAGTTTGTAGCATCCACGGAGCAGCGGATTTAATTCATTAATCCACTTGTATGGCAAAAACCACAACAGGACAAGTTATTTTTTCTTGTTTGTTAATAAAAATCATAAATGAAAGAAAATATTGTTTTTGATCAATCATCATTATTATAAAATGCCGCAAAAGATTATTATTGAAGAAAAAGAACTTGTCCCTCTCTTTGCTTTGATCTATTTTACTTCGCTTAAATTTAATAACATTATTTTTTGTCATAATGTTAATTTGGACAAAAAGGAAGATATTTTTCTTCAATATTTTTCTTCATGTCAGAAATGCTAGTTATTCTCGCTATTTATTTCATTCTTGCTCAGCTAAGTCAGCAGTTGAATACACCGACTGTTTCTCTGCAGAGAGGTAAGACCCCACCCCCACTAACGAGTGTCCTGTATATGACATCAAACATTCTAATAATGAGGCTCCTGTAAGGCTGGAGCTTTAGGAAATGCGAAGTACCCCTTCATTGCCATCGCTTCAAGGTCCACTCTGCCTCAGAATGATAGTACCTGATAAGGTCCTATCTATGAGTCAAATAGAACTGTTTGACATTTAAACTGAGTTCAAACAAATGACTAATGCTAAATTTAGTTTATATATATATATATATATATATATATATATATATATATATATATATATAGCAAAACCTCCGCACGAGCATAATGTGACACAAGGACATTTTAAGCGGAGTTTTACAGAATTGAATTCAGAGTTCGTTATTCTTCAAGACTAGTT
Organism: Sepioteuthis lessoniana; assembly: GCA_963585895.1. Lineage (NCBI taxonomy): Eukaryota > Metazoa > Mollusca > Cephalopoda > Myopsida > Loliginidae > Sepioteuthis > Sepioteuthis lessoniana. Next base: position 4,920,991 of record OY757905.1, read on the forward strand.
GCAAAAACAAGGTTTAAAAGTCAGTCTGCCCTACTATTTACTGGATGAAAAACTGTTGGATTCATACCTTTCCCACGGATATTAGCACAATGTAAAATCAAGCCACATCCAGGATTTGTTCATTTCCTACGTCGTTAAACTTTACACTATGAGCGCCCCCGTATATATATATATATATATATATATATATATATATATATATATAGAAATAAAGAAAGAGAGAGAGAGAGACAGAGAGAGAGAGAGAGAGAGAGAGAGAGAGAGATGGCTATGGTGTAATGGTTGTCGTATTAGGAAATGGACACGATGACGCAAGTTCAAATCCTGGACAAGAGTGATTGCGTTTCACACAAACACACACATATATATATATATTCGGTTATATATATATATATATATATATATATATATATATATATATTCCTTGAAAGAGGTATGAATCCAGTTATTGTCCCACAAGCTAAAGGTAAATGGTAGGGCAGACTATGTTATTCAGCCTTGGTATGAAAACCAGTCTAGGAGAAGGAAAACTGTCAATTTAAACCAGTTAAACTCCACTTAAAAATTGACCTTGTGTCACATCCTACCTGTGTGATGGGGTTGGTAAATACACACACACACACACACACACACACATATATATATATATATATATATATATATATATATAGAGAGAGAGAGAGAGAGAGAGAGAGAGAGAGAAAGAAAGAGAGAAGGAGCAAGGGAGAAAGACAGAGATCTTTTTTTCCCTAGCACTCGTTTTAGTTTGGTTTGGTTTCGAATATAGTGGTATATCAGCCTTTGTTGATTATTAAATGATACAGTTGTCCTTGTAGAATAATATCAACGTTACTCCCATAGCTAGTGGTGATGCGGTGGGGGGGGGGGAAGAGGATCATATTCTTCCAAAAGATTTAATCCAAAAGTGAATGTAAGGGCAGATCTGCGTTTCGAACTCACTTACTATGATGTCGCAGTCCAGTGCCCCGGGCCAAGTCCCCCCCCCCCCACTCATTCTCATTTTATCAATTATATTTTAATGCTTAAAGGAAACATCTTTTTTTCATTTTCCTAAAAATAAACTCCTTTTTGATAAGCTTTACTTTGCAGATCATCTCTCAATAGAAAGATCCTCTATAACCCATTTAGTTTGGCTCTTCCTATTTATTTGTTTATTTATTTATTTCTAGGCTTAATTTGATACGCATTCTCTTTTGATATGTTTTTTAATGCTATTGTGACGGTTGACCCTCAACTTCACCCTCAGGCATCGTCGGCAGCCTCCCACTTCTGGCCGGTGAAATTTCAATGACCCAGAGGTTATATCATAATTTCGTTCACACTATTAAAAAATAATTTCCGAGGGGCGTTATTGTTATTGTCTTCTCTTGAACACGTTCAATAAACGAATAATTGGCATATCAAATGCTTTTTATTCGAACGTTATTGTTTTACCCTCAATTCATGGGTTGAGGGTCAGCTCCGGGTGTTTCGCCGACGGATAGAAGCCTTTTTTTGGCTTCCTTTCGCCAATACACACACACACACACACACACACTCTCTCTCTTTCTCTCTCTCTCTCTCTCTCACTCACTCTCTCTCTCTCTCTCTCTCTCTCTCTCACTTCATAACTTGAAGTTTGTTCAGAGTCTACTATCGTTTTTGCCTCGAGCTATATACGCCTGGCAAATATCTTTTTTTGCACATGCGTGTGTGCACGTTTTAGTGTGCCTATATGCGTGATGCTGCTCAAGTGTAGTGAATACGATTCTCAATGGGTGCCCCACTTGTACGGATTTGCAACAGACTAGGTTTAATTTCTATTATAATGATCCAGTCTTTGTACGTTTCCAAGTTACCGTGAGAGAGCAAAAATGGCACCTCGTCGTGAGATTTTTGTTTACGCCACAGTGTTAAAAATGTTCTAACGTAAAGAATAAATTTTAATACGATCTGCAGTTGAATAATGGAAATTTACTGAGCTTTATTGCTTAGATGTGGCACAAGGCCATATGAAAGGAGCACCCAATGAGACTCGAACTCACTCGTGTAGGTTTGCTAGTCGAGCTTGCTAACCATTACACCACCAGAGGCGCCTCTGCAGTTGAATAATGATAGAGTTGAGTTTAGAGCTGCACTTACCCCAATAATTACAATTTATCAAGTGGGACTTGAGTGAATTATAAAGTACTTTACCAAATTATTTACTGCTTCATTTATTTTTTATTAATTTTTATATAAATTCTCTATCGATATAAGGTCTTGTGTGTCGTCATCAATTTCCTTGTTCTTTGATTCATATGTCTGAGTTCCTCTTTTGTCCATTTTAAAAATGGTCCAGAGTATCTAATAAATTTTTTTGATGTGATTTCTTCAACTCGTTCTGGTATAGAGAAGATTACTTTTTCGTTTGAGGTATTCCTCTTTGACTTTTCTTTTCGTCTCCGTTTGTTTGATGACTTTATCCTTCTAATACTCCCAGCTATCAGTACTTTTTTTTTCTTCCACAGTTTTAATTATTTTATGATTAAGCCATTCTATTCTTTTTGTTATTTATCTTTTCCCTTTTTTTTATTATCAGCAGGGCATGTTTTTCAATTAAAAATTCTAACAGTTTCTATAAGGTTGGTTTGGTTTCTTTGTTTCTTGCTTCGTAGGTTATTTAATGCCAAACTCACCTTTGTAGAAGAACAGCATTGATGTTATTTATCCTATTGTTTAGTAGAAATAGAAAGGGTTAAATATCTTTCCCAAAGGTATTAGTCTGAAACTGAACGGAGTAGCGCGACTGGAATTCGAACTTGCTTACTTCGAGCCAGCAATTCGGAACTTGGGTCATTACAGAACGGGGACTCCCCACTCCCAGTGTTTATAAGGGTTTTAACCATTTTCATTCCTGGTAAATATCTTACTCTCATTCATATACACCAGGTGGTTTATGGGTGCCCCATACACGCGACCTTATGCAACAACTAGGCAAAGCTTACGAAATAATTACATATGGTAGTTTCTCTATTACTGCGATAATCCTAATTATTTTACTCCTTTGAGAGTTTTTCTCATCAACGATAGCTGATGGGTGTTTATTGGAACTTGAATGACAGCAAGTCTCCTCAAGTCTCCAGGACTCTTCTCGGTATTCTGTCTGATTTTAGTAATGGATGGTGCCTACTTGTCCTCTGATTTCAAACTCTACCAGTCCCTTTACCAATCCTTATGGGATCGTTCCAAGTGTACCAAGTACAATTGGTGTCAACTTCACTTTCATGTTCCATAATTTCTTTAGCTATTGAGTAATGTCCAAGTACTTCTCCCTTTTTCTTCTTTTAATTTGACTCTGTGGTCTGCCAGAACGGCAAAGTCCACTATTCGGCAGGTTCTCTTTTTTTCTTTTTTTTTTTTTTTTGTTGACAATCACAAGGACTGGTCGTCTTCCGAAGATTTGGTGATTCGTTTGTATCTCAAAATCCCAGAGAAGTTTGTGCGTCTCATTTTCTTAGACGGAATATTTCACTTCTTGTAAGTTTCTGCCCTCACCCACCCAGCGTTATATGATGTTTTTCAATGGAGTCTAAATCCGATGAAAGCTTCTCCAGGATGCTTTTGAATATTTTAACCGATCTTAACAATGTTGGGGTCTGTATTGCTGCAATTCTTCCATATATTAACAACTCCTCCATGTCTCTTTTCCAGTGTTTTCGGAAATGTTCCAAACTTTCCAAATATATTTGCCTTCAAATCTCACACCTTTTCTTAGCTCTCAGGCAAGATCCAACTATTTGTCAATCTTTTTGTTTTTGTTTTTGTTTTTTTTAATTTTAACTCTGTGATCCGCTGGAACAGGAAAATCCATCAAATTGGCCCGGATTGGGTGATCGCTTGTATCTCAAAATCCCAGATGATGTTATGCGTCTCATTTTCTGGCACAGATTCTAATTGCTGCTTATACTATTTTGTAGAATGGTCAAATTTTAATCTCTTTCAAAATTCACAACTGATCCCTTTTACTAGTCGTGCCTTGTCTTGTACTTCTTTTATGTCAGTTAGATGCATTCACTTATTATGTGATTAAATGTTTTATATTTTTTCTCCACATAACCTACACTTGCAAGTCTGTTGCAGATTATCAGTTTTGGTTTTGATGTAATTGGTCCTTATGGCGTTTTTGTTTTTTTTTTGCTACTATCAAAAGAGATTCAGTTCATCTGCTAATATTTCTTCTTCTTTATCATATTCTGTGTGTAATATTTTCTGTTTACCGTTTGATATTTGCATTAAGATGTATGTCAAATAAGGTTTTCTTGGATACAGTTGACTTGGTTTGGTTTGATTTGGTTTGTTTGTTTAATAGCACATCAAACTTCGTGGATTATTTAATGCCAAAGTCATCCTTGTAGAAGAACAGTATTGGTGCAACCTAACCTACAGCAAGGGGTTAGATAAGGGTGTTCAGACATTTTCCAGTGTTATTTGTCCGGAAGAGGGCGTAATACAGCAACTAGAGTTTGAATTCGTTTACTATGATGACGCAGTTTACAACGTTTGTCACGACGTCACAGGGACCCCCACTCTGCAGTTACAGTTGTGTAAGAATCATTTTTCTCGTTTTTTATGAATAAGCAGAGACGAGATGTTTACCGTATTTCCCTTTTAATTGATGGAAAACCTGGAAAACCTAAAGAAATGAAATAGAAATATATAAAAAAAAACTCATTTCAGCTCAGAAACAGGAACGCTATTACGTTCACTTTCGGACAAATACTATTGGGAAAAGTATAAAACTCTAATCCTTGTCAGCTGTGGATCAAATGTTATTCTACCACGTTAAATATGGCATTCAATAAACCTTGAAGGTTGATATGCCTTTAAACAAAAAAAATTAACTGAACCTTTTCTTTTGAATAGAAGATGGATATCATTAAATAAACTACATTGCCTTGAAAATAAGTCAGATTGATGAAGTATATAGCAATGTATCCCATAACCCCGTCAGGAGTAAGGGATTAGAACATCAAGAAACCGTACAATTACTTTAAATTCGCAAATTAAACTGAACCTTGCTCCATTGTCCTAGTTTGATTATATAATCACTATTGTAAAGACAATTTTTTAAAAAGATCTCACTGGTATGTTGTGTTAACATACATATAAAAATAAGATTATTATTATGATATAGGTTGCAAATGAATAAACAAGACAATCACCCTATAAGCAGCATTTAATCATCTTCCATGAAAAATTAAAATGATTGGGGTGAGCATGAATATTGACCCCACGCTGTTATCATTCCAGTGGAAAAAATAGGATCCTTGTGATATAAATCATAATTATTTCGCTCCATGCATGTTTTCCATACCAGTTTTATCTTGTGGTCTTTCACTGGAGTCGGTATGACAGCAATTCTCCTCAAGTCCGCAAGACTATTCTGAATATTCTAGCAAATCTTAACGATGCTATGATTGGTAGGATTGTAATTTTTCCTCTCATTTCCGATTCCTCCGGTCTCCTTTCAAAGCCTTTGGAGACCGTTCCAAGCGCACCAATTACAAATACTATCACTGTCACCTTTAGTTTCCAAAGCTTTTTAAGCTCTCAGGCAAGATCCAAGTATTTATCGATCTTTTCGCTTTCTTTTATTTTCACTCTGTGGTCCGCTGGAACAATTTCTTTTTTTTTTTTTTTTTTTGTTAGATGTGACTTGGTCTGGTCTTCTGGTAGGGATTGGGTGATCTGTTTTATCTTAATGTTATGCGTCTCATTTTCGTGGACTGATACTGGTTTGTGCATATACCATTTTTTAGTTTGGTCAAACTTCAGTTTTTCGCACAATTCTCTGTAGATTACCTTCCCCACCTATTCGTCCTTGTCCTTGAATTCCATTTGTGACATTTTCTGCATTCACTTATTATATAATTAACTATTTCATCATAGCCCAAACTTTCTATTCTCATTATTATTAACCTTCTCTTTTCTCCTTTTCATATGTTTTCTTTTGAATTGTTCGTCCTCCTTTCATTTTTCCTCGATTCCTTCGATGTCTTCAACTGATTGCCTTTTCCATGTACTCGTTCTTTCTTTCTTTCTTTCTTTCTTTCTTCTTCTTCTTCTTCTTCTTCTTAACCTCCATTCTCTCTTCCTCTTTCAGTTTTAAGTCTCTTCCTTTTCCTCTCATTAACCTTTATCTTATTCTGCTGCCTCTGACTCTGTCTCTCTCCTACCGTTGTTCATACACACACTTCCCGCTTCTTTTCTTTTGCTTCATCTACTTCTTCAGTAAGAGCACCAAATCCTCCTTTACTACGTTTGTCAAAAGTGCTGTGGAAAAAAAAAAGTCCAGTGCCTCTTTAAGGCCGGAACCCACATCAAGATGCATTAAGACCATCCACACCAGAGACCACTACAGAACTCTAACGCCAAACTGGGGGTCAGCTGATTTTTTTTCTATCGCAACATTTCCCAGCGGGAAAATAAGTTCTCTCTCTCTCTCTCTCTCTCTCTCTCTCACACACACACACACACACACACACACACAAACACACACAAATACGCACCTACATACATACACACACATAGAAGCATACACACACTCACACAAATACGCATTAAAGCATTGAGAAATATAGATGAACTCTAGTCTCCGTGTGTCAAACTTGACAATGGATATAGCAGCCATTTCATTGCTCTTGCTCTGGTAGAAGAGGCAATTTTAGGAAAGTAAATATATTTGTAATTACCAAAACAATTCAAAATACTTTCGCTGTCGAATAAAGCTAAAAATGATAGTCAATGAAACAGAATACAAGTAAAGTTGGGGTCATGCCTTTAGGATTTTGCAGTTCGACAGAAATCCGAATAAGGTTGGTCATTTTCATTTTCTTACAGAATAACAATGGTATGTGTATTCGTATTCCATATATATATATGCATATGTGTGCGTGTGTATGTTTGTGAGAAAGAGGGGTGTAGAGAGAGAGAAACAGAGACAGAGAGAGTGAAAAATATTATTTATAAATATTTCTTTTTAAAGTTGCTGTGTAAAATCAGTAATTTTTGTTTACCTATTTGGTAACGTTTCATTTATAGTATGTTTATGGTTTGAAATGATGTTTGATTCAATAATTGTCTCGTTTTCTTTTTGTTACTTTTTGTTTTGTTTTTTTAATGTACGTGAATTAGCATATAGGCGTCTTTAAAGTTGTGATTAGTTTCTAAATTATGTTTGGCCAAACCAATAATTATCACTCTTTTTAAATCTCTTCTATGTTCGTCAATCTGTTTTGGGGAATTATTATAGGATTTACCTGAGAGCTGTTAGAATTTTCACCCCCAAATCTTAAAATGATGAATTTGACTATATAGAAAATTCACAAAATTTCTGTCCTAAATCTTTTTATGCAACATGCCAAAATAAAAGCTCTCAAAATTCACAAACGTAAATGTTCTCCAGAAATTCAAAATTATAATTTTTCGAATAATTATAAATTACATAGATGTATCATTTTATCTAACATTTCAATCATCGAAAAAACAACATTTGAAGTAAAACAATCCATAAATCTTCAAAGAAAATTAGGAATTTAATTAGTTATAAAAATGCTGATGTCCTGAGCGTGATATTAAACTGCACCTGATGGTGAGGCTTCAGTTCTGGTGATCTGGTAAACGTGGTACAACACTTCAGTACCATTATTCACAGGTCAAGTCTGACCTGGAGAGATAGTACCTCTTATAGTCCAATCTGGTAAGCATGGTGCAACTTTTCAGCACCATTACTGACAGGTCAAGTCTCAAGAGACTTGTTGTTTTGTTTTTGTTTGCTCATTTCGTTTTGTGAAATTCGAAAGAATATTATTATTATTATTATTATTATTATTATTATTATTATTATTATTATAAACCAACCCAAAAAACTAAAATTGCTGCCGTTGAAATTGTTCTGTCGATCTTAATTTCTACTAATCCAATGACAATTATACTGTCATTTATTGTTGGTCATTTTTGTATTTCCCCTATTTTTGGTAGAGTCTTCAAAAGCTAAAGTGCTAGACTAAGAGTTCGAACTCCAGTCGCGCTATTACATTCACTTTTGAACTAACACTCTTGATAAATGTAGCAACCCCTCCTTCAAGCCACGGATTTAATAGTATTACTGCTATTCTTCTATAAGTATGGCTTTGGCATTGAATAACCCACGAAGGTTGATATGCCGCCAAACCAATCGTCTGTTTTAAAACACAGTGCCTGCATCGGAAATATTGTTAATTTCCAAAATAAACCTTACTTTAAACTACTTAATTCTTCTCGATGTCAGCCGAAGCCCGCCTGAACTGTCTTATTCCTGAATTTCAAACCCGTATAATGTCAGCACAATTTTTTGTTCTTCGTTGTTTACGGCGAGACCCTCATGTAGATCCGAGGCCCACACTCGTTGTCTTTATAGTCGTCTTCGACTATCCAAACATAATTTATTCAAACATTTTCCTTATTTTGACACTTGGGGTCGCTTTCAGCTACTTAGAGAAACCTCTTCGGATACCCTTCCATTATAGGAAATAAGAATTTGATATGAAGAAATGAAGACGCATAACGGTTAGATAAAATAAAGATTTCTAAATAAAAAAGCAAAAAATAGGTAAATATAAAAATTAGAAAAAAATGTTTTCAAAAGATAAAATTAATTTAAAAAAGTAACAATAAAAATCATATGACAATTTTTTTGTTGTTTTTTTTTGTTTGTTAGTTTTTCTGCTTTTTTTTGTATGTTTATTTGTATGTTTGTTTGTTTGTTTGTTTGCCTAAGTTTGTCTACTTTTGTTTCTTTATTTTGTTTTTGTTTCGTTGTTGTTTTGTTTTTGTTTGCTCATTTCGTTTTGTGAAATTCGAAAGAAAATTATTATTATTATTAAATGCTCTTTTAGATGGTTTTTAGATTAAGTGACAGCAAGTCTCCTCAAGTCTCCAGGACTCTTCTCAGTATTCTGGCCGTCTTCAATAATGCTGTCGTTTGGATGGTCTCCACTCGTCTGCCAACTTCCAAGTCATCCAGTCTCTTTAATAACCCTTTAGTTACTGTGCCAAAAGCACCAATCACAATTGGTATAATTGTCACTTTCATGTTCCGCAGCTTTTTCAGTTCTCTAAAAAGGTCGAGGTACTTATCCCTCTTTTCACATTCTTTCAGTTTTATTCTGTGGTCAGCCGGGACAGCAAAGTCGACAATTTTGCTAATTCTCTTTTTTTTTTTAATTATAATAAGGTCTGATCCGTGTGTATGTCAAAGTCTCATAGGAGTTTATGTGTGTCATTTTCTAGGACAGGTGCTGGGTTGTGCATATAACATTTGTTGGTATGGTCAAATTTATATCTCTTGCACATTTATCAGTGGATCACCTTGCCCACCCAGTCGTGTCTAGTCTTGTACTCCTTCTGTGCAAATTTGCTGCATTCGCTTATTATGTGATTGATTGCTTCCTCTCTTTCACCACATTATTATTATTATTATTATTATTATTATTATTATTATTATTATTATTATTATTCAGGAATTTAGTATTTAGTATTCAAAAGATTTTGAGTTCTTCAGTGAATGAAAACAAAAAATCACAGGCGGGCACACACACACACGCATATAATTATGCGATACGAACTCCGATATAAAACACAATGTAACACACACACTCACACACACACACACACACACACACACACACACACATACACACACACATATATATATGTATATATATATATATATATTAGTCACAGAACCTGTTCTCGCAACAGAAAAATCCCCTTGTTATTGTAACATGAAGCATTTTAGAAATTCAAATATATTCCTGATTTTTTTCACTTGTATTAACTCCATCGACTACACTACTTATTTTTCACTTCTTTTATTTAATTTCTGTATTCATAATATAGCTTCTCTAACTACGACGGAGAGGAGCTAAATAAACTAAATAGGGGAGAGAGAGAGAGAGAGAGAGAGAGAGGGGGAGAGGGAGGGAAAGAGAGCTCGAATAAGGCAGGGTTAGGGTTGAGTGGTGGTCTCAGTAAGACAGATCAGGTCGGTCGACAAAGGCCAGAAAAGCCAGAAAGAGTCGAGTGAGAGACTCTCTAGATAAGCCAGAATATAGTTGGGAAAGAGACGGCCGAAATAAGATAGAGATGGTCGAGAGAAAGACAGAGTGAGGGTCTAAATAAGACAGAGAGAGAGAGAGAGTCGGGATAGCGAGGGTCTAAATAGGACCGGCAAGTCGGGAGAGAGAGGGTCTAAATAAGACTTGAAGGGTTTTCTTAAATGGTAGAGTTAAAGAGCCATCTACTCCTTGATAGGATTACCAAGAGAGTTAGTAAAAACGGTGTGATGGACAGCCTTTTACTTTTCCATATTTCATACAGGTCAATACGAAGAATAAAACCATAGAGTTGCTTTAGTTAAAATTCAAGGAATTTTTTCATGTTTAAAGGACGTTTTGTCGTTTATTTACAACGGATTAGTGAATAGTTAACATCGATCGTTATGTACAGAATATAGCTTCGGCTTCGTTCAAAGTTCTCAAATACTCTCTTTAAACCTTTTTGGAAACTGAGCAATCCTTTAAACAAAATGAATTTCCTCTTAGTGACTCGACACCTAGTTATAATTGAGAGAACAGAGTGTACCTTTAAGGAAGGTACTATTTACCAACCCCTCCGCTCGGGCAGGATACGACACAAGGTCAATTTTTAAGCGGAGTTTAACAGGTTTTGAATTCAGAGTTTTCCTTCTCCTAGACTAGTTGCCTCACCAAGGCTGAAGAACCTAGTCCGTCCTACTATTTACCCATAGTTGGAGGGAGAATAAGGGGGTTCATACCTTTCCCAAGGGTATTTGGCCGAAAGTGAACGTAATGGCGTGACTGGAGTACGAACTCGTGTACTACGATTCCGCAGTCCATCGCTTTAACCATTACACCACGAGGAGGACACCCCTTTAAGGAAGGTGGAGAGTGGAATTTCCCACCAAAAAATATTCTGAATCGATTTCGGTTTCTTTTTTATGGCATATTCACCTTTGTAGATATGCCATAAGAACATATCTTGGAACGATAATGATGCTATTTAACCAAAAACTGGAAGATGAAAGGGTTCTTATCTTTCCTAAGGGCATTAGTCCTAAACTGAACGTAATTGCCCGATTAGACTTTAAATTCGCTTTCCAGTCCAACACGTTAGCTACTACGTCACGGAAACATCCACTTCTGAGTAGACTCTTCTATTGTAGTTTTAAATGTCTACAGGTATGACTAACAATTTCTGAAAGTTTAATTGTAATCGGATCTAAAATAGCATGACCATAGCTGTACAGACGGACATTTGGCAAATAATAATAAGATTTCGTGTCGTAATAAATGTAAAGTTGACATTGTCGTCACAAGTTTTGTCCTAGAAATAACAACAATGGCCACAAAAGTTTCTCTGATGTTGAAATTTGTTACCGAAGACACCAAACAATTCGATTCACTTCATCAGTGTTCCATTTCAATGAAGCTTTAACTAACAACAAAGACTGTTTACTAATTAAAAGACGTAAAGTGAAATAGATTCGGTGCTAAGAAGAACAGGAAATAAACGTGTTGGTGAGTGGAGGGCGAATCTGTTTCCCTTTTGTTTCGTTTGTTGTCGGTGAACTTTCAAGTAAAACGCTTTTGGCAAAGTGGATTTTATGATTCAATGCACCCAAAAGATGAGAGACTAACGAAAGGAAGAGTTAATTCAATTTAATTCTATTTAATTTTAATTTCTATTTTATTCTTATTTATACTTTTTTAATATATTTTACGACACTGACTCCCAGGATGGACAATCGCTTCTCAGCTGGGTGTATATTTTCTTTTTTAAGGGTGCTATTTGGAATTTCAAAAAGAAAAGTAAAAAGCATTCAGGGGCTTAAAACTGAATTTGGTTGACTTTTTAAAAGTTTGGTTACTTTTTTTTAATTTTTCATATTTCATTTACCCTATTCACATCTCTTATCTACAAACTGCACACAAGTAGTACGTATTTGCCCAACTCCTCTGCACGAGCAGGATGCGACACATGGTCAATTTTTTATACGAGGTTTTCCTTCATCTTGACAGGTTGCTATACCAAGACTAAAGAGCCCAGTCTGCCCTATTATTTTACCTATATCCGGAGGGAGAATTGTTGGGCATTAGCGCGATGTGAAATGCAAACAGACTAGTCCAGTCCTTGAACTCAGTTCGCCGTGTCCATTTACTATGACGGCAACCATTACACCACGGGCACTTGCCATGGTATTAGAATTGTAAAAATTATATATTACTTTGGTTTCTTTGTTTAATGGCAAATCATCTCACAATCATCTAACATCCATCTTACAACCATCAATCCATTCTTGTAGAAGAACGATAGTGGTATTATTTAACCCGTATCTGGGGGGGGATTCATACCTTTCCCATCAATATTAGTCTGAAATTGAACGTAATATCCCGACTTGAGTTCGAACTCGTTTACTATGATGTCACAGTTCAGCGTGTTAGCCACAACACTACAGCTACTCCCTAACTATTATCTTAATATCCCTATTACATGTATCTTGATTTATATATTGTTGTTTTCATAGAATGTTTCTTCACAAGTTTATCATCAATAAAGTTATGAAATCGACAACCCTCTTTGCTTTTTGGTTTTCAGCGGAGAAACACCTGACCGGTGAGGCTTAGAATATGCTGAATGTATTCCCTGCAAACGAGATAGATATGTATATTAAAATAATACTTAGTCTAACCTAGTTGGCTAAGCTAGCGGAATAGTCCGACTGCATCTGGTAAAAATCGACTCCAACAGATATCCTGGATATGATGCTAAACCATCTAATAGTCAGAGCTCTGAGAAATGTGGAGTAATCTTTATTGCTATTACTCTCATGTGCACTCTGGCCCGGAGTGGTAGTACCTGTTACGATCCCATCAATGGATCAAATAGAACTGTTTGATCATTTACTAGTCTGGAAACAATTTTACTGTGTGCAAACAAATGAGGTCTTGTTCGTTTAAAAATGTTTCCTTCAAACTATTTACCAAAAACCCTGTATAAACAGGAATTGACTTTAAATAACTTAAAATGGTTGATATTATACTCAGCCCGAAATTTTTTGCTCATTTGCATATGGAAAATTAAAATAATGTCTTAAATATAGAATTTACGAAATATAGAAAAATAGCCCTTAACCCAGAATATCAGATTTACTGTGCATAGTAAAATAGCACCCAGCCTGGAATATTGGGTTTATGGTGACTATCAAAATAGCTCTCAGTCCGGAATATTGGGTTTATTGTACATACAAAAATAGTGCAACCCAGAATATCGGGTTTGTGGTATATAGTAAAATAACATTCAGCCTGGAATATCGGGTTTGTGCTATATAGTAAAATAACATTCAGCCCGGAATATCGGGTTTATGATATATAGTAAAATAACATTCAGCCCGGAATATCGGGTTTGTGCTATATAGTAAAATAACATTCAGCCCGGAATATCGGGTTTGTGCTATATAGTAAAATAACATTCAGCCCGGAATATCGGGTTTGTGCTATATAGTAAAATAACATTCAGCCCGGAATATCGGGTTTGTGCTATATAGTAAAATAACATTCAGCCCGGAATATCGGGTTCGTGCTATATAGTAAAATAACATTCAGCCCGGAATATCGGGTTTGTGCTATATAGTAAAATAACATTCAGCCCGGAATATCGGGTTTGTGCTATATAGTAAAATAACATTCAGCCCGGAATATCGGGTTTGTGCTATATAGTAAAATAACATTCAGCCCTGAATATCGGGTTTGTGCTATATAGTAAAATAACACCCAGCCCGGAATATCGGGTTTGTGCTATATAGTAGAATAACATTCAGCCCGGAATATCGGGTTTGTGCTATATAGTAAAATAACATTCAGCCCGGAATATCGGGTTCGTGGTATATAGTAAAATAACATTCAGCCCGGAATATCGGGTTTGTGCTATATAGTAAAATAACATTCAGCCCGGAATATCGGGTTCGTGCTATATAGTAAAATAACATTCAGCCCGGAATATCGGGTTTGTGCTATATAGTAAAATAACATTCAGCCCGGAATATCGGGTTTGTGCTATATAGTAAAATAACATTCAGCCCGGAATATCGGGTTTGTGCTATATAGGAAAATAACATTCAGCCTGGAATATCGGGTTTGTGATATATAGTAAAATAACATTCAGCCCGGAATATCGGGTTTGTGCTATATAGTAAAATAACACCCAGCCCGGAATATCGGGTTTGTGCTATATAGTAAAATAACATTCAGCCCGGAATATCGGGTTTGTGCTATATAGTAAAATAACATTCAGCCCGGAATATCGGGTTCGTGGTATATAGTAAAATAACATTCAGCCCGGAATATCGGGTTTGTGCTATATAGTAAAATAACATTCAGCCCGGAATATCGGGTTTGTGCTATATAGTAAAATAACATTCAGCCCGGAATATCGGGTTTGTGCTTTATAGTAAAATAACATTCAGCCCGGAATATCGGGTTTGTGCTATATAGGAAAATAACATTCAGCCTGGAATATCGGGTTTGTGCTATATAGTAAAATAACATTCAGCCCTGAATATCGGATTTGTGCTATATAGTAAAATAACACCCAGCCCGGAATATCGGGTTTGTGCTATATAGTAAAATAACATTCAGCCCGGAATATCGGGTTTGTGCTATATAGTAAAATAACATTCAGCCCGGAATATCGGGTTCGTGGTATATAGTAAAATAACATTCAGCCCGGAATATCGGGTTTGTGCTATATAGTAAAATAACATTCAGCCCGGAATATCGGGTTTGTGCTATATAGTAAAATAACATTCAGCCCGGAATATCGGGTTTGTGCTATATAGGAAAATAACATTCAGCCTGGAATATCGGGTTTGTGCTATATAGTAAAATAACATTCAGCCCTGAATATCGGATTTGTGCTATATAGTAAAATAACACCCAGCCCGGAATATCGGGTTTGTGCTATATAGTAAAATAACATTCAGCCCGGAATATCGGGTTTGTGCTATATAGTAAAATAACATTCAGCCCGGAATATCGGGTTCGTGCTATATAGTAAAATAACATTCAGCCTGGAATATAGGGTTTGTGATATATAGTAAAATAACATTCAGCCCGGAATATCGGGTTTGTGCTATATAGTAAAATAACATTCAGCCCGGAATATCGGGTTCGTGGTATATAGTAAAATAACATTCAGCCCGGAATATTGGGTTAGTGCTATATAGTAAAATAACATTCAGCCCGGAATATCGGGTTTGTGCTATATAGTAAAATATCATTCAGCCCGGAATATCAGGCTCACCATGCATATTAAAATATGTGCGAAATATTATGATCATAATTTATCGTAATTTAATTCATCCTGAAATATTGGGTCGACGGTCCAATAATAAATCTACACTCAACCCGTAATATCGTGTTTATGGTCCATAGTAAGTTATCACTCAGCATAGAATATCGGGCTTATTGTGCATATTGAAATCTTGTTCAGTCTGACATGATGTTTCCTAAACTAAAACACAGTATGATATATCGGAAAATAGTGCTTAGCAAGAAATATTGTGCCCGTAGGTTCAAAAGTTTTAAAGTCCAGCTGATAACAAGGTGTCACATTGTATACTTATTTCGCAGAGTAATCAAGTTCGAATTCCAGTCATGCTATTACATTCACTTTTGGACTAATACCCATGGGAAAAGTACGAACCTCTTTATCTCTCCAGTTATGGGTTAAGTAACTTCACTGCTGTTTTTCTACAAGGATTGCTTTGGCATGAAATAACCCATGAAGGTTGATATGCCATAAAACAAAGAAAGCAAACAACTTTTTTCCGTATCAGGACAAATTTATTAAGATAAAAACTCTTTTCACCATGGGAACCAAACATGTATCGAGTATAAGAAGAAGAAGAAGAAGAAGAAGAAGAAGAAGAAGAAGAAGAAAGAGTAAAAGTTTAAGAGAGAGGGTAAGTTGAATGAGAGTTGGGTGATTGGTAATCATAGACTGAAAGGAAGTAAGAGGGTGGTAGATTGAAATTGGGATGTTGTGGATAGATAGAAAGAATAATGGCTATAATTGCTAGTTTTGAGCACTTGGGGGTAGTAGGAATGATGTACCCGGGTACCATGACGCGCTTTTACAGTAAAAGCGTTCCAAATCACTGGGTACTCGCGCTTCTGGAAAGCTTTCGACGTCGTCTCTCGTGCGTCAGTCATATTATATTTTCACAATATGGAAACAAATAATAAGGCATTGCCATAATGACTGAATTGCTTTTGTTCTCACCTTATTCATCTAAATTGTTCGACGTCGTAACAAAAATTCGCTTGAATTATTTGATTTCCTATTCTCCTTCTTTATTCAATTAATTAACGCTTATAACACTATAAATGGTAAGAGATTGAGTCTTCATGGCCAAATTGCTAACGTGCTTGACTACGACTTTATTGTTAGCTAGTTCGAACTCTTGTCACACGATTATGTTCACTTTGGGGTTGATACGCTTCGGAAAGGAATGAACCCCCTTATTCTCGGGCTATAAATTAAATAGTACCCCTACCGTTCTTCAACAAGACGAGATCTGATATTAAATAACCCACGATGGTTAATATGCCATTAAACAAAGAAATCCAAATCAAACTTTAAGTGACAAGTACACACAATAGAACAACGGAGAACATGTTGACCTCATGGACCATTAGGCACGAATTTGCTTCTCAGTGGTCCTCAACTATGTTCTTATAGCAAATGTAACCTATTCTTAAAAAAAAACTACTATAACTCCAGGCAAAAATTATGGAATCAACTCACTTGTTCACGTTCCTGGTAGGGGGCGGGTTAACACTTTAACGTAAATTTTTTTTATTTAGTAGCTGAATATTCTAGCCTTATAAAATGTAGAATGTTTTTAAAACTTGATACTTGAGATGTACTTGATGTTTCTGAAAAATTCCTATTATTTTGTAACCAAATAACTCGACCAATTCTGGAATAGCATTTACTATAGCTGAAAAAAAATAAACATAAAATGTTGACTTGTTATGCAATATGCTCCTTGGTTTTCATATCTTCACTACCTGTAACATGACAAGTGCTTTTAAGGGCAAAGAAAAGGTGAAGTTGATAAAATTTGTTAAAAAACACAAGATCTACCAGGTGATATTTATGAAGTTAGGGAGAGACATAACATATAAATGAAGACCCTTTAAATTCCATTGAGGAATTTACTTGTGTTCTGTATAGATTTAAGCGAGTAAAAAGTGTTCATAAACTGAGATTCTTCATGCTGCAATTAAATATGGTAGGGAAGGCGGGACTCTTAATATATCACGAAATTTTGAATTGAGTGCATTATCATTTTGAACTGATACATAGCGGGCACTATTAAATTGTGTCAAATGACAAGTCTTTATTTGGAAACGGGCACATATTTCTAAATCTTCAACCAGTCCGTAACCATGGATGGAATCTTAGTAAAAAGGAGAAATAATACCACTCGACTAGAGATGATATCATGCTAGTTCAGCTTGTCGATGTTCTTGAAAATTTTGATTGTGAATCTGACAATGATAAAGAGGACGATTATGGAGATTTAAATGTCAGCTGACACTGACAGTTTTCATTAGGATTCTAATAAAGCTTTCAAAGCAAATGATAACTAGAGTATACCATGTGCATAGATGTTTTAAAAGCTTTCAAAGCAAATGATAACTAGAGTATACCATGTGCATAGATGTTTTAAAAGCTTTCAAAGCAAATGATAACTAGAGTATACCATGTGCATAGATGTTTTAAAAGCTTTCAAAGCAAATGATAACTAGAGTATACCATGTGCATAGATGTTTTAAAAGCTTTCAAAGCAAATGATAACTAGAGTATACCATGTGCATAGATGTTTTAAAAGCTTTCAAAGCAAATGATAACTAGAGTATACCATGTGCATAGATGTTTTAAAAGCTTTCAAAGCAAATGATAACTAGAGTATACCATGTGCATAGATGTTTTAAAAGCTTTCAAAGCAAATGATAACTAGAGTATACCATGTGCATAGATGTTTTAAAAGCTTTCAAAGCAAATGATAACTAGAGTATACCATGTGCATAGATGTTTTAAAAGCTTTCAAAGCAAATGATAACTAGAGTATACCATGTGCATAGATGTTTTAAAAGCTTTCAAAGCAAATGATAACTAGAGTATACCATGTGCATAGATGTTTTAAAAGCTTTCAAAGCAAATGATAACTAGAGTATACCATGTGCATAGATGTTTTAAAAGCTTTCAAAGCAAATGATAACTAGAGTATACCATGTGCATAGATGTTTTAAAAGCTTTCAAAGCAAATGATAACTAGAGTATACCATGTGCATAGATGTTTTAAAAGCTTTCAAAGCAAATGATAACTAGAGTATACCATGTGCATAGATGTTTTAAAAGCTTTCAAAGCAAATGATAACTAGAGTATACCATGTGCATAGATGTTTTAATAAAAACAAAGTTATCAACTCAATATCAAATTAATTATAACCAGTGAAGAATGTAAAGTTCCGAATTTGAACTGTACATTTCCGTAATTGACTGCTTTATTTATTGTAACATAATATATACAATAAAATGATTAATTTGTATCCTCTAATTATATTATTATTATTATTTATTTAAATGGGGTATCAAAATAAACTTCTAATTTGATTTCCTTAATGTGATATTATGTGTCTTTTTTATATTGATGCCTATTACTTTATATTTACCCCCTTTGATAATATCATCAATTATTTTATTTATTATATGTGATAAAATTTACAATACAACAATTATCTTCTTACAAAATGATGCCAAATTTATTTGGCCCCGTCGGCTGGGGCTGTAGAATACACCGACTGCTTCTCTGCAGAGAGGTAAGACCCCCCCCCGCCAAACGAGTGTCCTGGATATAGCACTAAACAATCTGATGGTGAGGTTCCAGTAATGCTGGAGCTTTGGGGAATGCAGAGTACCTCTTTATTGCCATCGCTCCCAGGTCCACTCTGACTCGGAGTGGTAGCACCTGATAAGGCTCTATCTGTGGGTTAAATAGAACTAAACCGTGCTTCCTTCACTATACTGGTTTTTGCATTTAAACTGCCTATTTATGCTAAACTGAATTGCTTAAAATAGAACTGTTTTGACATTTAAACTACGTACTAATGCTAAATTTAATTGCTTGAAATAGAACTGTTTTGACGTCTAAAATGTGTACTTATGCTAAACTGAATTATCTGAAATAAAACTGTTTGACATTTAACTCTGTGTATTGTCCAGTCGGCTTGGGCTGTAGAATACACTGACTGCACCTCTGCAGAGGGGTAAGACCCCCACCCAATGAGTGTCCTGGATATGACACTAAACAATCTGATGGTGAGGTCCCAGTAATGCTTGGGCTTTGGGGAATACGGAGCACCCCTTCATTGCCATTGCTCTCAGGGCCACTCTAGCCCTGTGTAGTAGCACCTGACAGGGCGGCCCTATCTATGGGTTAAGTAGAACTAACGGCATACTTATGCTAAATTGAATTGTTTGACTAAACTGAATAGCTTGAAATAGAAATTTTTTTGACAATTAAACCGTACTTACATTTAAACTGCGTGCTCATGCTTAACTGAATTATTTGAAATAGATCTGGTTTTTGACATTGAAACTGTACTTACACTAAACTGAATTGTTATATACATTTAACTGTGTGTAAACAAAATTCGTACTTATACTAAACAAAGGGAGCCTTCTGGTCGCCAACAACTATATATTCTTAAAGTTTTTACTTATGCTCTAATTAGTTTGACATCTATTTTATATTCATCTGTATTCTTTTGAAAAGGAGAATTCCTTAATTAATAAAAATGACATCTTTATAAGCGTCTTCAAAACTGACAAGCAATGACCTTCTAAAGAACTGTTTTGTTTCCAAGACTTTTAGATATTTGTTTGTGTGTTTGTCGGAGTCACCCAAATAAAAATTAAATTTGTAAATATTTTGCGAGTCTGATTTGTTAACATCAACATCATGTGATGATGCCCGAAAAACGAAGCATAACTTAAATTTTGGTACAAGATAGCAAGTATGGTGTCATCCAGTGAAAATAACTTGATTCCACCATGGCCGGAAGCCCTGCACATTTCCTACCTCAGGCAAAAATTTACAAAATAAGCCCACTTAGAGGATGTTCACTTGGGGTTTTCTTTTAAGTTTTAAATAAATTAACTAATAACATATGAGACGCAAAACATTTTTGATTGATGAACTTTCTGGCTTTACAAGATATTCCTTAAACAAATTGGATAAAATTGATTGACTGATGGTACTTTTTTTCCAAAAAAAAAAAAAAAAGAAAAATGTAAAATGGAATAACTCAAAATTGAGAATAAAAATAGAATTCATTGCCCCAAAATTTTTAAATGCTTTCATCACTACCTAAGTTTTTTTCAGACTTAGATTTCACTATTTGTCTGAGATGAATCCCGATAATTTTTATCACTTAGAGTATTCGGACTATGGACTTCAACTTTGTTGTTATAATTACAACGTTTCGGCCAATGCGTCCTTCGGTATTCTTCAGATGTTTCATCCCACACAGAACTTCGATCCCTTTATTTAATCCATAGTGGGGTAGATTGTTCTAATCCCCTTAATCATAACCGGGTACAAGTGTTAAGCTATAATAAGGATTCTTTATTATTTACTTCTTGTTGGGATTGAACCTGCGACCTCCTGATGACGTTACTAAGAAACTTCATGATAACCTAAATTTTTTCAGACAAGAATTTCTCTTATTTAAAACAAAATTTATAAACTTCTTCGAATGGCACTCAACAGCGGTGAATAGAGTTTTCTCAAGAACCATTTTTTCTTATTTCCACTATGAGTATTCCTACAGATTTAGGTCTGAACTCTTTCTTGGTTATGTCATTGATTTTATTTGCGTTTCTGGAATAACATATTTAATCTCCAATAGTCTTTGATAAGATTCATTATTGTCCTGAAAAATGATTTCAACTTCACCGAACCAATTTTATGTCGATGGAATAAGAAAATGATGTTCGATGTCTATGTAGATATGTGTATTGATTGTTTCTCAAATGATTGCTTTCTCCCCATGTCCTTTAAATATTTAGTAGTTTTCTTCGTACAGTCATCTTTCTATGTTTCATTTTAAATGACACGAT
This sequence comes from Sepioteuthis lessoniana, assembly GCA_963585895.1. Lineage (NCBI taxonomy): Eukaryota > Metazoa > Mollusca > Cephalopoda > Myopsida > Loliginidae > Sepioteuthis > Sepioteuthis lessoniana. The sequence continues at coordinate 4,942,285 of OY757905.1, forward strand.
GAAGTATAATTTACTTTCAATTAGCAATACCCAATCACTTATCGAAGAACTGTCTTCTAAACTGTTGATCGATTTGCCTATTTACGCTCCTACTGATATTAATTTGAAGAATGTAAATTCTTAGATCATTCGATAATTTGTCCCTCGATATTGGGTTATTGTGTATTTATCTCTGTACGGCTCGGGAAAAATTATACCATTAATTTCGATAATTTAATCTAGTTAGTTTCAGAAATATTTCCCAAAGCCAAAATTTTCAGCTATTAAAAATGTTTTGCGTCTAATCTGTGGTTAGTCTATTTACTGCTAAAAACATAAGTGAATATCTGTGTATGGAAATCCCGTAATATCTGCCAGGGATAATATATTATGGAGTTAAACGAATTTTACACATCTTGCTCGTTTTCTTGAACGTAAGCAACTTGTATTTACCCAACCCCTCCGCTACAGGCAGGATATGACTCGAGGTAATTTTTAAGAAGAGTAAAGCTGGTTTGAAATCATAGTTTTTCCTTCTCCTAGACTGGTTGCCTAACTGAGGTCAAAGAACTCAATCTGCTCTATTATTTACCCATAGTTAGGAGAAGAAACGATATATTCATGCCTCTCCTAAGGCCACAAGCACAATGGGAATCTCAAACAGCCTCTTCCAGGATTTGAACTCAAGTTGCTGATTCCATTTCATATAACGATAACCGTTACGCTAAGCACGCCTGATTGATTAACCAAGTAACTCTTTGGTTCTAGAGTTACATAAACCTGCCTTTTGCAATGAAAAAAAAAAGAATAATTTGTGAGAGAGAGATTGTGGTATTGTAACAGAAAAATAAAATTACCGAACATGGTTAACAGGAGATAGTCACCATGATTTTTGCTTCAGTTTATTATTGTCGTCTGACTTTGCCTACTGTGAACTTCTTACAACAACCTACTTCCGGTGCTTCACTTCCGGATAGGCAGGCTTGGCGTCTAATCATTAATACGTGCTGTGTCCCAGTGTGAGGCCAGGTTTGTCTATTACCCAACTCGTTACCCTACATCACCATTCACTTTTCAAAGTCCTAATCATGATGAGAACGGCAATTTTATTATCATCATTATTATTATTATTATTAATTTTTTTCCTTATCTTCTTTCTTCTATTTATTTTCTCTTTCTTTTTTATTTCCTCGTTTCGTTTTAATTTTGACACGTACTCGTCTCACAGGGTTGTTCCTTCGACGCTGCAGTGGGCTCAAATCCGTAATGTCTGCTTTCTTTAAGGAATCCTCGTTTTTTGTAACCCTTTCCTGTAGCCTAAATCCACTCTTCCCACTCATCCGACAGTTCGAAACCTTTCAACGCCCCTTTCACTATCTCTCTACTTCTTTGTCCTTTCCGATTCGAATCTGCATCTACTACATTTCCTAGTGCAGCATCTATACAACTCACAGCTTGGGTTAAATGTAAAGAGAACGCTTTAAGTTGATACGGTCCAGTCAGATAGATTCGCCAGCTTCTAGCGTATTCGGACAGTTTGAGGTGGACTCGGTCGTTCTCCTTGCTTTTCGCGTCACTCGCTATTGACCACGACCTGCTGTTTAATTGTGCTCGTGCGCCATTAGCTGGCTACTTGGGCGAAGAGATCCCAGGGAAGTCCATTTACACCTTGCTCAACTGCGGAAGTTCTCTAAAATCTGTAAAAAAAATAATTAAAAAAAATGATTACAATAAAAAATATATGGAAGGCGGGTAAATTGAGAAAAAGTTGTATAATGATATGACCACAGCAGGCGTAAAGAAAGAAAGAAAGAAAGAAAGAAAGAAAGAAAGAAAGAAAGAAAGAAAGAAAGAAAGAAAGAAAGAATTCAACAAAAATATGAGCTGGTAGATGAAAAGAGAAAAGTTTCAAAACCGAAAGAGAAAGAGAGAAAATAATCGAAGAGATACGTGTACTTAAGCTGAAAGAAAGAATCAAACAAAAGAAATACTGAAAGAAAGGGAGAAAGAAAAAAAGAAAAGGAAAACAAATGAATAAAGACACAAAGGAAAAGAAGGAAGAACGGAAGTAAAACTGCAAAAGAAAGAAAGAAAGAAAGAAAGGTTACTGAAAAGGAAAGTAGTAAGGAAGGGCGAATAGAAGGAAAAACAAGAAAAGTAAGAAAGATGGAAGATAAACGAAAAGAAACTAACACACACACAAAGGAAAGAAGAAAAAAAAACGGAAGAAATGAAGGAAGGATAATAAGAAGACATTTAAAAAAAAAGGGCAGAAAGAATAAAGAAGGAATGTAAATCTTACCAGGGAAAAAACATGTAAAGGAAGTGGGAAATGAAAAGTCAGAATTCCTGAATTTAGGAAAAAATCAGGTGGGTGATTGAAGAAGTAAAGAAAGAAAAAAAAATGAAAGAACAAACAAAATACAGCAACAATAAAAAGAAAAAAAACATTTTTATCAAAAAATTACCAAAAATAGGAAGGAAGAAATAAAGAGTTCCATTTCGGAATATCTTCTAGAATGGAGTTGGGTAGGCCTTGTACATGACAACATGTCCACTGACGCCATTACAAAAATCAGCAGCAGTTTGAGTGGCCAGAAAGTGTACATAAAAAAATTAATGATTAAAAATAAAAATAGAATAAGATAAAATAAAGAATAAATTCTGGTGTTTTACGTTTTGAAGAAATATAAAATTCGGATTGTATTTCGTCAAAACGCAGACGGAAAGACGCCTCCCATATTCACTCCAGATTTTTCTGCTTTGGCTTCGCGCCCGTTCTTCCCGCCTCTCGCTGTTGGAGATCAACAAGCTAACAAGAATTAAAGAACATGGCGATGTCAATAGAAAATAATAATAATAATAATAATAATAATAATAATAATAATAATAATAATAATAATAATGCTTAAGTGTGAAACTTTACATAGACAAGAACTATGATTATAACAGCCCTGTAAGATTCAGTCAACTCAGCTTTTTAGTCACCCTGTCGACGGGGCTTCCCCCTCCCAAATGAGGTGTCCTAGGTGTGATAATAAACTGCATCTGATGGTGAGACTCTAGTTCTGGAGATCAATGGACCGTAGAGTACCTCTTTATTTACATTACTCCCAATTTGATAGCAATCTGTTAGGGTCCCATTTAACGGTCAAATAGATATCTGTTTGATAAATTATTTGCATTTGATTAGAATACTTGATACCATTTAACAGTGTGGTGACCAATTTTCTTAAATAGAAATAATTACTTGAAACCATATAAATATTAGATAGGAATAATTACTTGAAATAGAATTACCAGACATATTCTTATTACAAAAGATATTTGTATTAGATAGGAATAATTACTTGAAAAAGACTTGCAAGAAATATAAATATTACTAGATATAGTTGTATTAGATTGGAATAATTATCTGAAATAGAATTTCTAGAAATATTAATATCACTAATGATATTTGTACTAAATAGGGATAATTACTAGAAATATTAATATTGCAAGATATTCGTATTCGATAGAAATAATTACTTGAAACTATATTAGTATTAGATATGAATACTTGAAACCATACAAATGTGCGCGAATTATTTGTATTTGATAGGAACACTTGATATCATTTATCCGTGTCCGAAAAACTCTTTCCAAGTTATGAGTTAAACAGCACCACTACTGACCTACAAGGGTGGATTTTGCATTACATAACCCACGAAGGTTTATATGTCATTAAAAAAGAAACCAAACAAAAAACTCTTTAGAAATAACAACGCAAAAATGTAAACATAAATTATACAATAAACACGCTTCCCTAACCTTTAGACATAAAATAATGCATGACGGTTTGATATGCCGTTAAATCATTCAGTTATTTATCTATCTACCAGAGAAGATATAAAAACAAGATAATTTTTGTTTAAATATTATCATCAAGATCTCTGACCGAGTCGCGAAAAAAGATTTTTTTTTCAATTACTGTCTGAATTTTATTCGACCTGGCTTCTTGTAGTTAAGTCCAGGCGGTTATTATGTGGAATACTTTCCTCGTGTATATTGTTCTTAGTTTCAAATATCTAAAAATATTTCAGAATATCTTATATATTTTAATTTCTAATTCCCATCGTTTCTTATTGGCCATGTTACTGATGTTTTCCACATTTCTGGTCACAATGCATTTCCACTTCATTCTTGATCTTAACCTTCTTCTCGTTTAAGGATTTCATCAACCCCTCATCGTGGGGGTCTTCCAAATGGTCTTTCGGATATCACTCGACAACTACAAGGATCTATGTGTTTTCTGCGAACTTAGCAAGGTGTCCCGCTTTCGACTTTCGGTACTCCCTGATCACGTTCTTCATTTCACTCCGTTCCCAAATTACCTCACAACAATATTTCCAGCAGTATTCCAGGGTATTTATTGTGGAATTTTCAGAGTCAATCATGACTTCTCAATGGACACTTGACAAATAATTATACAGTAAGTACACCAGAAGAGAATTTTGATATTCGAAATTAGAATTTTAATATTTTTTTAGAATCGTAATATTTTTGAAATTTAGATATTTTCGCAATTTTAATGTTTTAAATATTTCAATATTTTTAGTTTAAAATGTTTCGGCCGCGCATTCTCTTGCTTTCTTCTGTTGCATTTACCATGTAACTATCTGTATCATCGCTACATTCGCATCCTTACCAATCGACTATTGTTCCTAGAAAGTCCTCCAGATGGAATCTAGTGTCCGCACAGAGATGATGAATGTAATTTTCTGCTGGTCAGCCGAAACTAGTGTGTCCATAAGTAGGAGTCCATCGGTAAACGTCGCTTTTGACTTCGTTCTTACTTCACCAGCAGCGCCCAGCATATCTTACTCGTCTTACTTAGATGATTTGAGAAATGGGAGGTTAGTGGCCGTACAGCAGCTGTTTTGTGGGATGCTGCTTCCTGGATTTGTTTTAATTAACAGGCAGCATCCTTGTGTGATTTCCATTTCGTTAAAGTCTAAGTGGTACATCCATACAATAGTACTGACATGGCTACATCTTTGAAGAATTCACGTTTCCTTATCAGAGATATTAGATTTCTATAAGGTCGATAACATGTTAATTTGCAATTTATGAATAGAATAAGAAAATAGGGCGTATTATGTGTAAAAAAAGTTATTAGAACGGCAGACAAATGGATTCTAGAGTGAGTGTTTTCCTTAGCCAAGATTTTTCTCTTCGTAGCCTCCTATTTGTAAACCTATACCTTTAGAGCCATCCTGAAGACAGAGTAAAGAAGAGTGGAAACCCTTAAAAGAAATTTGTTTCTTCCCTTTACACTATGACGTAAAATTAACATTGTGCCACGGTGATTCAATAGTTTGGAATTCTGGTCAGATGCAAATGACAGGAAGCAACAGTCACCTGTTAACCGGACCAAGCTACATAATACACACACTACGATAGATACAAGTCATTTCTACATGATGGAATTTCACAGTTTCTGAATATCTCATCTTTGTAAATAACACACAAAAATGAAACAGTTCAAGGTTTGCTTTGGTTTCTTTGTTTTAATGGCATATCAACCTTCGTAGGTTATTTAATGCCAAATCTATTCCCCTAGAAGAACAGTAATGGTACTATTTAACCCATAGCTGGGAGGATAAGGGGGTTCATACCTCTACCAAGAGTGAAAAAGTTCAAAAAATATCAATAACTCGGAGTTGGTGATTGAAATTCCTATTATCTTTTTCGAAAAAGAAAATCTTTTAAAACTAAATGTTGTCTCATTTCGTCATTGGAAGGTTAATCTATTATTCATATAAATACAGCTTCTTTTTTATTTTAATTTTCAATTCACTCTTTAGTTAAATTCTATGTGTAGGTTTAGTTTCTGTATTTAATGGCGTATTAACCTTCGGGGGTTATTCAATGTCAAATCTACCCTTTCAGAAGAACATATTTAACCTTATAGCTGGGAAGATAAGGAGTTTATACTTTTCCCAAGGGTATTAGTCAGAAAGTGAACGTAACGATGCGATTGGGGTTCGAACTCGCTTACTTTGAGGTTAGCCAGTTCGCCACAGGGAATCCCTCTCTATAAAAATCTATTATCAAAAGAACATATCGACATAAACTGGCATTTTTTTATCCAGTTTAGCGCCTTTAAACATATACCTCACATCACGTTTGTGCTTTACAATTATTGAAACAAACAAGCGATCTCTCAAATTTTCCCTATTGACTTTATTCTCTTTCTCTTTACAGATTTTTGCTAAAAGATAGATAATATTTTAATATAATAAACAAATATAGCAAAATCAGCCTTTTTGGAAGATTTTTTGTATGAAGACATATTATAGAAGTCAGTTTCTTAATGGTTCAAGCAAGATATAAAAGGAGGTTCAACTTTAACTCATTTCCAAACAGAAGACATATTTTCAAATTAGTCAAGAACTTTGAAGCACCACTACTTTATTGAAGGCAGCCATCATTGGGAAGATTCAAGCGGTTACTCAGGAGAAATGTGTATACATTAACAACAACTTAACACACTACGTTCAAAAGTACCATAAACTAAACGGCGGTCATTTGGGGTTTCTCTTTACAGTTTTGAATCATGCTTAAGATAAAATGATTACAGAATCTAAAATGTTATCCTTCATTTTTAACGAGTGCAGCCCAACGAGAATGCAATGTTTGAAGAAATCTGGGGGTTTCCCGGGGAAAAAATTTAGAAAAATCGTTTTCAACTTCTTTGTTTCTGAATTTTCTGCCACTAATGAAATTTTTCAGTGATCGATACTAATGAATATCTCTAGGTGCTAAATCTGGTGTTTAAGGAGAATGTGGAGGAACCTCTGATCCTACAAACCTTATTTTTCTTAGGTTTGTTCGTAGAAAACGAAGAGAAAATTTAAACAAAATTAACTTACATTTACTTTTATTTACTCTGGCAAAATGTAATCACTTTCTGAACACCCATATATATATATATATATATATATAATGAATAACTTGGATCGTTGGCAGTTGGGATGATGGTTGTGATTTTTGTGGTTTTTCGGTTTTGATAATTCTTTTTAATCGTTGCCCAATATATTAAGTATATATGTATTGAATTCAATATTTAATATTTTAATTAGCATTTTTTGATATTTTATTCCAATATATTGAGTATATATGTATATATATTCCAGTCACGCAAATTACGTTCACTTTTGGACAAATACCAGACTAAAAGTTATAAACCCTCTTATCCAAACCTCGAGTTATGCGCTAAATGGTACCACTACTGATCTTTAGGGACGGCTTTAGCATTAAATAACTCATGATGTTTGATATGCCACTAAACAAAGAAACTAAACCAATACACATACACACACACACACACATATATATATATATATATATATATATATATATATATATATATATATATATATTGTTCACCAATGGCCCGGGAGACCGGGGTTCAATCTCAGGTTGAGTCTTACCAAAGACTAAAAAAATGGTACTTGATACCTCCTTGCTTAACACTCAGCATTATAAGGTACGTATCAAGGTCAAAGTGAAGCAATCCCGGGAAAGGCTTAGCACCCTCTCCTAGAGCTCACTGTAATAGCTAATGAAAAGGGAACCTTTGGGTCACCCTCCACTATGGTCACTAATTTTACTTTATATATATATATATATATATATATATATATATATATATATATATATATATAAGAAAAAGACCCATATTAATCCAATTAGACTACAGAGAATTTAGAAAATAATATTTACACTTTTGTTAGAATGAGTTTATGATATTAACGAATTCATTATGTTAATCATATGATTCTTGAAATTTCATTTGATTCTTATGACTACTATTATAGTTATACAATATTGCTAAAGTTTTTAATTGAAGAATAATATATTTGATTATTCATAGATAATTTATTTTGCTGTCAGATCGAAACTGGTAAAACGTAGGAAAATGTTTGTAATTTTCAACATTCATTTTCAATTGCGCATTATTCAACTTATCAGACACTTTTCCAAGCACAATTCTTAAATTGTCTCGCAAGTAAAATATACGACACACAGTTTTTCTTCCTCTTGACAAAAATTACGTACTGAGCAAACTTAGAGGATGTTCACTGTTTTTGGTTTTGTTTTGATTTACTTCAAAATTGGATTATTCCATAATATTTTCCTCAGCATCCCTATGAAAACAGCATAGCATTAATAAAAAATATTCATCTAGTTCGTTTAAGATATATTTTATGAATTCAGAGTTCTCAGCTATTAAAGAAAAAATATTTTACGTCTTATCTGTTATTAGTTTATTTACTGCTAAATTTAAAAAAAAACCTTTGTGAACATCTAATAGGTATGCTAATTTCATAGGTTTTACGAGCGTCATTTTTTTTTTTACTTGCGAGACAATTTAAACTTTTTTTGTGAGTCCCATCTCCAGTAACCAAGACCAAACTACTCTCTCTCTCTCTCTCTCTCTCTCTCTCTCTCTCTCTCTCTCTCTCTCAAAGTAACCCTGTTGACGGGTCCTAGAATACATTGACTGTATCCCACCTGCACAGGACAAGACCCTGCAAGCCCTTGATCAAAAATGAATTCTGAGTATGACACTAAACTACATCTGATGGTGAGGCTTCAGTTCTAGAGATTTCAAGAGTAAACTGCTAATTTATTGCCATTACTCCCAGGTTCACTTGACCTCATAGGGTTCCATTTGGGGGTCAAAAAGGTCAGTTTAAAAATTATTTGCATTTAATAAGACCGTGAGCACAAGTGTAAATATTAACGCGATTCCTTAATCTATCGGCATAAAATAATTCCAGATGGGTTTACATGCCGTTAAAATTAGCAGTAAATCTACCAAAAGTATCAGATCAGCAATTCTACCTATTTATTACATGAGATTTTACTACCGTGCTTTCATTATTTAATATATAGATGTAAATGTTATGTTTTTGCGTGCAATAATACAAGTAGATATATATGATACATATTTGGTGTCATCTTGTTTTTCTTAAGTTAGAAGAAAAGTCGTGAGACATTTAAGATTTGAGGTGTGGGCTCCAGAAGCATAAGATCCTGTTGCTCAGAAACGAATGTACAATAAAAGCTTCTTTCTCCCGGGCTGGACCAAATAACGAATTATATATATATATATATATATATATATATATATATATATATATATATATATATATATATAATTTTCTCTTTTAAACATCCAGAAAGACTAAAACGGATCAAAGATAAAATAGGCAAACACAAAGTGTCTGTCTTATTTAATTATATATATATATATATATATATATATATATATCGCGTATGATTCAGCATGAATGAAAAGAACAGTTATATTTTTAAGTGAGCATCGTTGTTCTTTGTGTTTTGGTTTTATTCTGTAAGAAGTAGTGCACGTTTGTGTATTTTTAAAACTTCATTTTATTTTATCTTATTTTATTTTATTTTATTATTGGCAAATAGTGTCTCTCGTCAAATGAGTCTCTATTAAAATTTATTTACTGCGACGATTTTCAAAAAAGTATTTTTGTTCGCGTTAAAATCATATCAGCACGCATCTGAGGGCTACAACTCAAAAAAAAAATGATAATAATTAGCTAAGAAAAAATATCGAATACTAAATTTTAGCAGAATAAATGGCTCCTCTAATCTCGAAAGAAAATGTTCATTTTAGATGAGATCGAAATTAAAATCATTACAAGAAAAATGAATAACAATGTTTTATGAAAAAAAATGCTAAAAAATGTGCCTACCGTAAAATAATGAAAAATCTGTTTGGAGTTTTTGTATGCAGACGACACGATCACGACCAGACGACATGTCATGCGCCGTTTGTCATTAACTGCAAGTCAAGATGAAAGAAAAAGAATCGAAAGGACCGCAACGCTAATATTTGAAGAGATTAATGTATATAATTCGTCTAGTATGTATAGTTGTTTGTTGACTTTTTCACGATAGTTGATTTCGGATGCATGTTGATAATCCGTGTCGAATCTCACGTTATAGAAAATTAAACAGAAGAGGCGGGTTTAATTTATTCATGTTTTTTAATAAGTTTTTAGTGCTGTTTTGTCGCCAAAAGCTAGACTGAGACTTTTATATGAGCTTTTCATGGTGGCAAAGAGAGCTGATATCAGTCTATAAATACCATGTTAATATAGAGTTTTGATGTGTTTATTTTATGGGGTGGGTAACATTAAGGTTTTTTTGTTACATTTTTAAATATTTGTTGCTCTTTTATTCACGTGTTATTTCCTTTCTCAAATATTTTTCCATCAAACTTCTAAGTGCTAATTATATAAAGTATAAAAAGACAATCACAACAAACATAATCAAATATCAACAAAATGAAAACAAAAATCAGTTATATATACCGTATTTGACAGTACTTTTTTCCAAAACATGGCCCAGAAAATCACCCAGTGTCTTATATGGTTAAAAGTCAGCTTGGGTGACTGGCTCGTACAGTTCTTGTGTTGCAGTAGCCCTTGAATTAAATTGCAAACATCTCCGCAAATGTAAACAAGGTGACGATCGCTTCTACCCCAACTATCGCAAGTCATTTCTATAGCAACCATCAATATTACCAGTACTTCTTATAATATAAGACCAATCAGGAAGAAAATTAAGTGACCAAAATAAACCTATTTTTAAATGTAAGACATTAGGATTTAAAAAGGATCAGGACACAAATGATTGTAGGAAGAGCTACAAATATTGGGCGACAATCCTTCACCTGACGTTCGGAGTTTAAACGCATTTTTTTAAATGCCAGCTCAAATTGAGCAGCGTCTTATAAGTCACATGCGTCTTTTAAGTTGCTTGTAATAAAACAAGCAGAAATATTTCTACATCATTTATTTTGTAATTGTTTTCAACGAGTTTCGACATTAGGTCATCGTCAGGGAAAAGTTTTTTGGGGAAAATGTTTTTTTTAATTCTTTTAGAGTTGATATGCGATAAAAGAAGCGATTAAGAATTTAGAATTGACTAAGTAAATACATTTGTTGAATAAAAATTATTTTCTGGAATATAAGTGGCAACAACTGATCTTTTTATCTATGTCGTCCAGACATCTGTCTAATAAGCTTTTCATTTGGTAAGTTCAAGACGGCTGTATTTCAAGCAAGCCGTGACTTCTTGGAGTTTTTTTCATTTGTTGACATAGGTTTTTTGTGTGTTGCCCTAATCTGTCCATCCTATTTTAAAGCGACACCATTACATTTGATGTTAAATATATTTGGAGTCAGAGCTTTTGACGTTTTATATATTTATCTTCGTGTGTTTTTAATATCGTTTTGATATAATTCAGAATGTGTTTTTTGTTTGTTTTTGTTGCTTTGTTTTTGTTTTGTTTTTTTGTTATTGCTTTTTGTATATTTTGTATTTTTGTATTTTCTACTGTATTTGTTATTGCATTTTTCGTTTTTGTTTTTCAATTCTTTCAACCATCGGCCAGTCTGCCGGAGCCATAGAATACTTCGACTTCACCTTTGCAGAGGAGTAAGAACCTCACCCTATCCACCCCAAAAAAACAACTTTCCTAGGTATGACCCTAAATTATCTGATGATGAGGTTCCAGTCCTAGAACTTTGGGGAATGTGGAGTACCCCTTCATTGCAATTACTCCGAGGTTCACTCTTGTACGGAGTGGCAATAATTGTAATTTGTCAAATAGAACTATTTGATAATTTACAATATTTGAAACCATTTAACTGTGAGTAAACAAATCGTTTAAAAATAATGTTTTTACAAAACCTATTCGCTAACAAATCATATATATATATATATATATATATATATATATATATATATATATATATATATATATAAACAGGATTTGCATTGAATAACTATAAGGACTGATATGCCATAAAACACAACCAAACAACCAAACAATCTTTCAACGGAAATGAAACATGTATCTCTGTTAAAATCGTGACCGTTGAAGCGGAACTGTTCAATAAATATTAGTTTGGTGTAATCCATAGACTTAATACTATGACTATAATTATATAAATATATATATATATATATATATATTATGGGCCTCATGTAATTTACAAAAATTCCCATAGCTTTTCTCATTTTCTCGAGTGAGTTCCAAAATTATGTTGCATTTGTCTCTCTCATGAGACTATAAAACTGTGCCTGGACTCGGCAGTGGCCAGGCCTAGGTTGTATACAAGACTGGTAGTTACCCATACTTGACGTCTCCCCTTTTCATGATACCAATATTGTCTAAGCGAAGGACCTGGTAGAATACAACCATGCATTAATGTCTTTGCAGGAGTTGCTTGAACGAAAAATTGAGCACAAAGTCGGACTGCCTAAGTAATTCCAACTCTTTGCTGAGCCACACCATCGTGTCAAGTTAACCTCCCACGCTGGTAGGGAGTTTCAATTCAGAGTTATCCTTCTCCTAGACCGGTGGCTCTTATCAAGACAAGATAAGCAAGACATGTCAAATAAAGCTGTTTAAAAATTATAGCTAGGTAGAGAAGGCATGGAGTCAGGCGTTTCTCAAAAGAGATAGCGTGAAGTGAAATGCAAAGATCCTCGTCTATTTAACCAAAACAGGTACTCCAACTCCGAGTTAAAGAGGATCTAGAAGTGATGGCAATGAATTGGTACTCTACACTTCCAGGATAACAAGAAATGGAGCCTCACCATTAGATGCAGATTAATCTTACCCGGGACATTTCATTTTGAGGAAAGGGGGTCTTATAGACATGGGGGAATACAGACAATGTATTCTCTTTCATCAGTTTTTCTGATTAGGCTTACTTGCTTGCCTTGAAAATCAGCTTAAGAAATTCTGTTTACCTGAAGTCGTAAACTAGCCTCTGAAACCAGACACCATCTTTCTTTTTTCGTCCCACCCCATGCGATGGTAAGATGCGGCACAAAGTTGGTCTGACGCTGGAACCCCCCAAAAGTGAGCTTCCGTCCGGCAGGTACAAAAAAACTGTTCAAGTCCCATCAGCAATCCCTCTTCTTCAGAAACCCCAGGTATCCATGATTATCAAACGGCTCTTAGAATAAAATATCCTGATCAGAACCTCCATAAATGTGGCCTTGTACCAAACTAAGAAACTCAGAGCATCTATTTTAGTCTTTATTTCACTTTTTTTTTTATTCATGCTCGTTGTTCCCCTTTTTCTCTTGTTTTACTTGCGAAAATAACATTCACTGAGATATTATCAGTAGACATTATCAACGCAGTATTTAAATTTGCACTCAATATTCAACTCGAATGCTACGGCCGGCTAGCTGCAGCCAACACAGGGCTGACTTAGCAAAACAAAATTTTCAATGGAATAACGCATGCATATCCAGTGAGTGTTGGCTCCATTTCATCAGCGTTCAAACCAAAGGTTGTAACGAAGACCACTTGTAAGTATAACTGAAAGGTTAAAACAAGGGTCTAAAGTGTAATATTTTGGATCTAGATGAATATTGCTTGATGTTTCAATTCATATTCTGAATACCAAATCCGAAAAATTTATCAACATCTAAAATTTATCTACATCTAAAATCTGTCAACATTTAAAATTTATCAACTTTTAAAATCAAAGATTTAAAAGAAAAATTTTACACCAAGAATAAAAAAAGCCGTTTTGGCTTGTAGCAAATTTGGTTCTTGTAAAATCAATAATACTCAGAGTGCTAAAAGAAAAGAAGTATTCACAGTACCGTGTGCGAGTATTATTCATTTATTTACCTCTTATTAGTGGAGGATTTATACCAACAGTTGCGTGATACGTGTTTGGTTGGTTTCGATTTCTATGTTTAATGATGCATAATTTAATGCCAAAGCCGTCCTTGAAGAAGAACAGTAGTTGTATTACTTAACCCATAGCTGGCGGGGGGGGGATATTGGGGTTCATACTTTTTCCAAAGGTATTTGTCCGAAAATCTAATAGGAATTCGAACTCGTTTATTATGATTCCACAGTCCAGCATGTTAACCACTACACCACCAAGATTTTTCCCTGAATGTGTTTGAATAAATTGCCAAATTTTATGGGGTTTTGTCCCTGATCCTACATTTTATAGTGCAATGTGGGGATGCTGCTCGGAAAGTGAGTTCCTTGTGTACGATTCATTATTGGATTACGGCAACGAATGGTTGAAAAAAAACAAAAACGAGTACAACTGCTGACAAAGAAGTTAGAAGCTCTACTACCCCAGACAAAAATTATGAAATCAGTATATTTTGAGGATAATCTCTTTGGGTTTTTTAAGGATTAGATAAACTAATTATCGAAAATGATTCTATAATGTACTTCAACGCCTTGTCTCGGAAATGTGACTCTTTATACTGGTTCAGGAAAACATTCTACACCACAGAATAGTCGTAAGCTCTGAAATAAAGTTTGAGTTTAAAGGTACCCTTGCGTCTTTCCTTCTATCCTTAGTTCTCTTACAGCTTCGACAAACAAAAGAAGACGATTGAATAGGTAAGAAAAAGAAAAAAGAGTCAGATACGAAACATTGGAATTTCCCAACCACAACGACTAATAAACCTTAGTTAATATTCCTCATAACTCTTTTGTCCAACTCCACTTGAAGGAAAAATTACAAAAAGAAAAGCGTTACTAAACTGTAGTGTTACTATATGAGATAAACTATGATAGTGCTAGACTTCTTCTGGAAAAAAATTCAGAAATAACACACACACACACACACACACACACACACACACACACACACACACACCTGTTTATTTGTGTGTGTATTATTTCTTAATTATTTTCCTAATGAAGTCTGCATATACACACTTATATGCAAATATACATTCATAATTTATATATATATATATATATATATATATATATATATATGTGTGTGTGTGTGTGTGTGTGTGTGTGTGTGTGTGTGTTATTTTAAAAAGTTGCTGATTAAATCTACCGCTATAATAGTTTGTCCCTATAAGAAATAACACATAAACACACACACACACACACGCATGTGTGCGTGAGTGTGTGTATATGCATTGGTTGGTAGGTTGTGTTTTATGGCATAGGTTTTTTTAATTTAGATTAGTATAAGTACAGATCTTGTTTACACACAATTACACGTCAAAACAGTTCTATTTCGAGCAATTCAGTTTAGAGTAAGTACGCAGTTTTAATGTCAGAACAGTTCTATTTTAAACAATTCAGTTCAGCATAAATACGCAGTTTAAATATATAAAAAGAGTAAACGCCAACCAACGTTTAGTTCTATTTAACCCATAGATAGGACCCTTATCAGGTGCTAACTCTCCGGGCCAGAGTGGACCTAGGAGCGATGGCAATGAAGGAGTACTCTGCATTCCCCAAAGATCCAGCATTGCTGGAACCTCACCATCAGATTGTTTAGTGTTATCATTTTTACCCAACCGCTCCGCTCGGACAGGATATGACACAAGGTCAATTTTTTAAGCGAAGTTTAAGAGGTTTGAATTCAGAGTTTTCCTTCTCCTAGACTAGTTGCCTCACCAAGGCTGAAGAACCTAGTCTGCCCAACTATTTACCCATAGCTGGAGGGAGAATAATTGGATTCATACCTTTCCCAATGGTATTAGTGCTATGTGAAATGCAATCAGTCCAGGATATGAACTCGTGTCGCCGTGTCCAATTCCTGCGACGATAACCATTACACCACGGGCACCAGTTTAGTGTTATTATCAGGACACTCGTTGGGGTGGAGTCTTACCTATCTGCAGAAGTGCAGTCGGTGTATTCTACAGCCCCAGCCGACTGGGCATACAAATGAGCTTTAACAACAATATTAAAAATAAAGTTACTGACAAATTTTCGCTAACAAATCATATACATGAAATGACATTGAATAGTCCACAAGGTTTGATATAACATAAACACCGAGTAACCAATCAACCAATCAATACATTGTTGAAGTAATAAAACAAAAACACACAAAAACTGAGACGTGGGTCGCGATAATATATGAAAGTATTTATTTATCCTTCGGGTCATGGGCAGGATGTGATACAAGATCATTTTGTAAGTGGTTTGAATTTAGAGTTTTATTTTGCCTAAACCGGTTACATACTCTGTTTGCCTTACTATTTACCAATATATGAAAGTATTTTTTAGACAAAAATTTAGGACTGTTTCTTTATCGCAAAAATAAATGAAAAAATAAATAAATTTATAAATTTCATATTTTAATTTGAAATATTGTTGTTAAGATACTCCACAAATACCCCACAAAATTCAGCATTTCTGGGCATAATGGTTGTGTCAAATATCGATATCTTCATGTACAAGTCATCTATCTATCTATCTATCTTGTAACGGGCATGGATATATCAGTGGAACTTTGATGTCCTTATAAACCAATTGTATATATATATATATATATATATATATATATATATATATATATATATATATATATATATATATATTATAAGAATGTTGGTTGTCACTAAATCACTTTGTGGGTTTGTGTCGAACCAAGTGCAAGATGATACATTAACATAATAACATTAATACGCAACTATAACCCACACACGCATACGCACACACCAACACATACCAACACACTTACAACCACACGTAAAGACTCATACAAAATCCCAATGTTTTTTAACAGTATTTTTTTCGATTTTCGATTCATTTCATTTTCTTAACTGCCTGATGATTGTTGTTTTGCAAAAAACTCCATGAAACCCAGGGGTCGCAGTCTAAATTCCATGAATGAAATATATATATCTAATATTTATTTATTATTATTATTATTATTATTATTATTATTATCATTATTATTATTATTATTATCATGTGTGTGTGTGTGTGTGTGTGTGTGTGTGTGTGTGTGTGTGTGTGTGTGTGTGGTTGGGCAGCTGTCTTTCATTTATGAATTTTTGATTAAAAAATAAAGACTCTTTTATTTATATAAAAAATCTGATAAGTGTCTTGGATTCAGGATGGAATTAGTGGATGAATTTGCTAAAATTTTCCCAAGCGCTTTCGGACCTTTCACAGGCCATCATCAGGTGTTGCTTGCATGTATAAAGAGTGTTTTTAAAGAGTTTTTAAGAGTTTTTTTTTAGATTTTTTTTATAACATAACAAAATTACGTAAACATAGAGTTGAATAAAACTGAGATGCTGATGAATTTTAAAAAACGCTATCAACGGAAATAGCATATTTCGAAGAAATATAGAATATTAAAAAATAAAAGAAAACAAATGCATTTCAAAATATCATCATAATTTTCAAAATCAATTCTGTTTATTTCAAGTTTTTTGTTTTTGTTCTAGGATTGTAGTCGTAGCATATTAATTTCGTTTGCTATTATAGTGGTGTTTTAAACTAGAATTTTTCCAAATTTGGATTTAGGAATAGAATGGGTTTTAGGATGCAAGGTTATGAAGCTAGGATCATTAAGGTGCATCTTAAGCCTTCTTGAAAGAGTTGTAATGGTAAGATCAACATACGTATTATTTTCGTTGGAGACACAATATCCCAAGGAATATTTGAACGTACGAGATGATTTTTTTTCGTATCAGGAAGTCCTGTGTAGGGGGAAGAGTTATTGGAAATAATTAGGTTGGAGGTTGTAAATTTGTTGTGGTAAATAAGTCTTTTTTGGTACGAGCATGTTTTGGTGAACATTTTTTGGATATATATATATATATATATTATTATTATTATTATTATTTTTATTATTATTATCAATATTATTATTATTATTATTATTAGTAGTAGTAGTAGTAGTAGTAGTAGTAGTAGTAGTATTAAATACATATAAAATTATGGATTAATTATACTTACTTTTTATGATTCCAATATTATTTTTATCAAAATATTTTCTAAAGTAGATGTTTATGGCAAAAACAAACGTGTTTTTTTGTTTAAGATAAAAATGAAATAAAAGTAACAATTTTTATAAAAATAAAAAAAATAATTAAAATGAGAATTTTTTCACAAATATAATTATAAACAGAACCGTTATTTTTGAGGATTTTTTTAATTTTAAATATATTGGCAAGTTTTTGACGAAAAAAATGAAATAGATTTTTGAACACTAATTACGTCATATACATTTTGAAACAGAACGCTATTAACAATAATAAAACGCTAGGAATTTTCTAATTTTTTTCGTTTCATTCGTCCATTTGAAAATAAATTTCGGATTAGGCATTTTAACATCGTATACTAATCTTGGTTTGAAGATGATTAAAACAAAACAAAACAAAATGTTAACTATTGGCATGTTATCATATTTAAATAAATACATCAAGTAAATATTTAGTTCATTTATATTTTATATTTTCATACCGATAGATTTATTTCCAGTTTCCTTACACACACACACACACACACACACACACACACACACACACACATATATATATATATATATATATATATATATATATATATATATATATATATATATATATATAACTTTTTTCACAACTATCTATCTCACTTTCTTAGTTTACTTTTGAACTAATAGATTTGGGAAAACAATGAAAACTGGAAAATCGAACTTTTTTTTGCATCTATCTATCTATCTATCATGGTCTTAGACATTATCTAAGAATAGACATTATCTGTCTATCTATCTATCTATCTATCTACCTATCTATCTATCTTGCTTTTAAACATTATCTGAGTATAGACATTATCTATGAGTTTTTCTATCTGTTTATTTGTCTGTCTATAATGTCCTAAGACATTTTCTGAGAATAAACATTATCTATCTATCAATCTATCAATCCTTTTTTTTTTTTTTTGGTAGAAATTTGGTTTGGGCTGTCTTTTTTGTTTAATGGCATATCAACTTTCATGGTTTATTCAATTCCATATTGGTAGATGAACAGTGGTGGTACGAGTTAACTCTTCATACCTTTCTTAAGTATATTAGTCGGAAAGTGAACGTGATAACGCAAATTCACTAAGATGTCCAGTATGTTACCCTCAATGACATGGGTACCCCTTCCCCCCCCCCCAGAGCTTTGGGATTGTTTCTTCCGAGTAAAAAAAAAAGAAATTAAGATGGACATTTTTATACCTTTTTAATTTATGTTTCAAATAGAGTAGTTGAAATTCCCGCCCAAAGAGGTCACGTTTTCCAAGTATGCCGCCAAGGTGATAGCGCATGACAGACAGAGACAGTGTGTGGAGGAGCAACTTTTTTGTCTTTTTTTGTTTGTTTGTTTGTTTTTTTGTTTTTCTTTTTTGTCTTTTTTTTTTTCATTTGATCTGAGCGTAATAAAAGGTAGAAAGCGTACGAGTAATCATAGATATACACAGCTATCAGCTGAGAAAATCAGTTGTCTTTATATGTCGACTATGTCAAATGATTTCAAACTATTCTCTGCGCGTCGGTCATGTACTGACATCTATGGTATGAATGAAAGCCAAGAGGCCCCTTTGTGAATGGCATGGTATATTCTAAGTTCATGGTTCACATAGTTTACTAGTTCATCCCACGCAAAAATTGGGGAAGTCATGACTTATTTCGCTGGGACAATAGTTAGCAATATCAATAGTTTGTTCTTTCAACCTCACACTTCGTTACTGTCTGTGAACCCTTATATTTCTAGATTCAGGTGCAATTAACATCTCTGAATAGATTTGTCCCACGTACTCGTTTATTCACATTCTACGAGATCAAAAGTGTCAAATATATGGCTCGTGAGCCTGATTCAGTAAGCGACCATGTTTAGTCCGGCCCAGGGGTTCTATTTTTTTTTTTTAAGTATCACAATTTTTTCATTTCTTTTTTATTGTTTTGTTTTTGGTTGTATTCATAGAGAAGTTGAAAGTATTTGCATCTTCTAAAAATCTCTATCAAAGCCCTGCTTAAAAGGTGCTTCTAAAACTTTAAAGCTTCCAAAACCGGTCCTCTCTGTAGTACTGCCGGATTACGAAAACGAAAACTTTAAACAAACTTTCTCATCGTTTGTTTCAGTTGTAGTGTTCTCTAACCTCATCTATCAAACGCTTCTGCACTTTGACTCGGTGTAGAAAGGAAATTCCATAACACTACTCTTCGTAAATAATCCCCCGTCCAAGTATTTAAAAGGTTCATCGCTTCTTTGGTAATTTCACGGAAATTGGTGCTTTTTGTGGGTATTATTATTATTATTATTATTATTATTATTATTATTATTATTATTATTCCTTGAGAGTTTTTCACATCTGCGTTAGCTCTTCACAGTATTCTGTTTGATCTTAACAATGAAGTAGTTTTGATGGTCTCTATTCGTTCTCTTATTTCCAAGATGTCCAGTCCTTGAATCAATCCTTTAGTGACTGTAAAGAAAGCACCAGTTACAATAGATATAATCGTTATTTTAATGTTCCACAGATTTTTTTTTAAATTCCCAAGCAAGGTTGCGGTACTTATCCTTCTTTTCACTTTTTTAAAAATTTTATTCTGTGGTCAGCCAGGACAGCAAAGTCCACAATTCTGCCAGTTCTCTTTTTTTGTTGATTATTCGTTCGTTTGGTCAAATTTCAATTTCTTAGACAATCCCAGTGGATCACTTTGCCCACCAAGTCGTATTTAGTCTTATACTCTTTCTGTGCTAATTTGTTGAATTCACTTATAATGTGATTGATAGATTCATCTCTATCTAC
The DNA here is from genome assembly GCA_963585895.1 of Sepioteuthis lessoniana. NCBI lineage: Eukaryota > Metazoa > Mollusca > Cephalopoda > Myopsida > Loliginidae > Sepioteuthis > Sepioteuthis lessoniana. Next base: position 4,962,896 of record OY757905.1, read on the forward strand.
ACATAAACTAGCTCTGCTGTTTTGTTGTATCTTATCTATTCTTGTTTTGATATGATTGGTTCTGATAACTTTGTTTTGTGATGCTATTAGAAGAGATTCAGTTTCTTAACCACATCCACGTTTTCTTGTATAAGATGTCATTTGTTAGTCACTTAAAACGTCCATTGTGTTGTTTTTCTTCCTACTTTTATTTTCAGATTATTTCCATCATACATGTACATTACGTGATTGATCTTTTCCTGCGATTTATTAAGTTTATATCCGATTGTGTATATCCTGAGTATGTGATTGAGTGGCATCATTGCTATTACAAATATTAATGGTGATAGAGCATCTGCTTGGAATATGCCTCTTTGGATCTTTTCTTCATGCAAGCTTTTCCCTCCGGCTGTCAATTCTACTCTCCAGGTTTTCATAGTTTTCTTGATAATGTTTATGACTTCATTTAATATTTTAAACATTTTGAGGCAGTTTATTATCCAGCTTTCCTTGACTATATCATATCTTTTAGATGTCAATCCAGGCCATAGGTAGATTTTTGTCTCGTCTTGTTCTCATTGAGGATGTCCTGATCAATGTAGAGTAGATCTCCCGTGCTTCTGGTCCACTTGCAGCATCCTTTCTGTTCCTCGGGGAACAATCTGCGGTTTGTTAGCGAGTCGTAAATCTCTTCCCCTATTTATTCTGTTCATATTTTCCACTTCATAGGAAGGCACATTAAGGGTATTTAGTTATTTAGGGTGGTTCCTTTGGGGGTGCTTTTTGGATCAATGTAGTCTTTCCTTTGGTCCTCTACTCGGGTACGTCTGCTTCTTATAGGCATCTGTTTATTTCGAGTACCAGTCTGACATGGATGGAGGTGAATTTCTTGAACCAGAATCCATGTACGCCCTCATTGTCAGGCGTTTTCCAGCTTGATATCTTTTTAGTGTTGTTCTGAATGAATCTATGTATATTTTCGCTTTCGGTACTTTTTTGGGGTCCTTCCAACTCTTTTCCCATGTTGCTTATCCATTTGGCCTTTTTGTTATGTTCTCTTGATTACCATATTTTACTCCAAAATAGTTTAACTTCCCTAGCATCAACTTGCTGGTATGTCTTCGTGCCAACTCCCCTTACTTGTTGATAGAATTTTCTTTCATTGTTTTGGAATGTCCTCTTTTGTCAGTATTGTTTTACTCTTTCTCGATATATTTTTAATCTTCCTTCTTTCGCCAGTACTTTCTGGTTTATCTCCTCGAGTCGTATTCTCATTTTTTCAAGTGTTCTTTTTTCCTTTTTGTCCCAATATATTCCAGCGTTTTTCTTTTGTTTTATCATTTTTGCCTGTTGTAGGAGATTTCTTATCTTCGTTTCCAGTCGAATTTCCAATCCAAGTTTGATTTTCTGTTCGCGTTCTTTAAGGGAGACCCGATTTTTTTCATAAACTAATTTCACTCCTTCATAGACTAGTTCATTTAATTCGTTGATGTTTTTGTTGATATAGATGTTAACACTTTATTTGTTTTTTCCGTTTCCGCCTTAATTGTTCTCCAGTCTATGTTTCTAAGAGATGGTAAGGTAGTCCTTTTTTTCATCCATAATCCTCTTTAAATTTTCTAAACTCATTTTTCTTCTTGTTTTCATGTTTGCTCTGTGTTGTTTGGGTGTGTGGTGAATCTATATTTAGAAGTTTACGGTTCGTTTCGGTTTGACTGTTCTTGTTTGTCAATATTTGGTGTTTCTGATATTGTATAAGTGTCTTGTTTAGATTCACTATTTGTTTTTTGGCGTATTTCTAGTATTTCAAAGCCAGAGAACCAACTTTTCTTTATGATTATCCCAACTTGGTCCGCGAGTCTTTGGCTTGTTGTCGGAAAACTAGCGCATTCTTGCAAGATCTCAATCATTCTTTTCCTATATCCTCTTAGTGTAGGGTAACACCTAAAATAGCAGTGCAATGCAAGTTGGTTGTTTCCTCTGATCCATGTTTTGTGTTAGCGTCTCTGATTTCTCTGGTTACTTAGATCGTCGTTCGTCTACCTGAAAAAAATAACTGCCAATATTCGCAGGATGACGACTGCGTCTTCTATGTTGGCTTTCAGGAGAGTAACTGCCGATCATGACACCCAGGCCTAATGCCTGGGTCCCACGTTGTGTTATATTTCGTTTCGACATTTTTATCATAGGTGGTATATTGTGGCTATACTATACCAGGGGTTGTTTAAAATCTGTGCACCTGACACAGATGTGACCAAGTTTTCTTAAGTAAGAAAATTTTAAGCGGGACACACGCACAAGAAAAACAGAAAAAAAAAACGAACACTATGGCTGGATTAAAGTGATATTTGTACTTTAAAATTTAATGATTGAAATATTCGACTTTTTCTGTGTTTATCGATGGCTTCGAATATTTGTTAATTTATTAATTTTCTCTCTCTCTCACTCTCTCTCTCTCTCTCTCTCTCTATATATATATATATATATATATATATATATATATATATATATATATATCTTTCTCAAAGATTTCAAAGTAAGAGAATCAGTCTAAAAGGTGATGAATTTTTTAATATCTAATTTTTAAAATATATTTATGAGTATTTGAGGGTTAGAATGTAATGTTTATTTAAACAATATTTGCATTTCCAGACTGATAAACATATCGACGCCAGTGGATTGGGGATCCACGTCTGAATGGGAATTAACCATTTGATTCACTGGCGTTTAAAAATATTTCCAAATTTCGAAGTGATTTCATTCTTTCGAAGACGAAGAAGTTCTTTAGAAGATTGCCTAAGTGCGAGCACATAGATAGATAGATAGATTCCGATAATGCTGATTGATTGTTTTTTATAGCATATCAACCCTTGTGTGTTATTTAATGTCAAATTCTGTAATATATATATATATATATATATATATATATATATATATATATATATATATATATGTGTGTGTGTGTGTGTGTGTGTGTGTGTGAAGAAATAGTTTATTGGTAACTTTATTTTTAAACGAGTTGCTTAAGTTCATTTATTTACCCACAGGTAAATGATTTCGAGTATTCCTATCGAACGCTTATAATTCAATTCAATATTAATAATTTTTGGCACCCAATTAAATGGTTTCAAGTATTATTATTTAACATAAATGATTCTATTTATCAAGCATTCCTGTGTAATATGAATAATTTTTACACAGCAGAATGATTTGAAATAATTAATTATAATAATCCTTAGTAAATGATTGAAGTTCTATTTGGCCCATTGATGCAATCCAAACAGATAATATTAATTCTGATGAATGTTGTTGATATTATTAAGTGCATTTAATGCAAAAATGTGATAAATAGAGGAATTCTCCAAAAGTTGTGACTGCATTTCGTTTTCATAAAATACAATGTACACCATAATTTCTTTGAAGAGATTAAGTTTTAAACTATGAAACACTATATATTTTCCTCACAGACCACAATTGGTGATGTATTTTCGACAGTGATGAACGGAAACCAGAATTACTGTATATCCTATATGTTGTAATTTCTGTGAGAATAAATCAGAGGCTTTACTTTCGATGCGTTTCTGATAGATAGATAGATAGATAGATAGATAGATAGATAGATAGATTTTAACAATATGTCATCCCATTCATATTTACAGTTTTTGTGTAGTTGTTTTGTAAAAAGTTGGGGGGGGTTGCAAACAGTATATTTGAATAATTTGTTATTTGATTCGAAGAGAGGACCCTTACAGGTACCACCACTACAGGTCAGAGTGGACCAGGGTGTAATGCCAATAAAAAAAAAGTACTCCACGCTCTCCAGATCTCCAGAATAGGAGCCTCACTATCAGATAAAGTTTAGTGTCCTACTCAGGACCCCTTTTTTTTTTGGTGGGGAGGAGTCTTACCGTTCTGCCGGGGATGTAATCAGCGTATTCTAAGCACTGCCAACAGGACTAAGAAAAAGAGAGAGAGCTTGTATGCATGTGTGTGTATGGGTGTGTGTGTGTGTGTGTGTGTGTGTGTGTGTGTGTGTGTGTGTGTGTGTGTGTGTGTGAGAGAGAGAGAGAGAGTGAGAGAGAGAGTGAGGGAGAATTTTTTGAAAAGGGTAAGCTATACATTCCTACCTATTATTAAAGCATATATTCTCGACTCTATTTTTCCACATTAGATTAGCGCCCTAAAAGCACTATTACAAATTATATATATATATTTACAAATGACACACACACACACACAAATTTATAAATATATGTGCGGGTGTGTGTGTGTGTGTGTGTGTGAGCCTCCATCTACCTAGAGGTATTTTACGTGTAATTTTACGTACTTCAGCACTTTTGCAAAATTCCAATTTCTTTTCCTCCTTCGAAAAGAATCCTTAACAAAAGACGCGGGGGTTCATGGCCTGAAATTCAATGCACCAATTCCGAATTACTTCGCCCAAAGATAAATGAAAGCGTATTCTTGTGTCATGCGTTCAATTTCTTTTTAAGTATGACTTCCTGAAAATTTTCAACGCTCCCACGCGGACGAATGACACACGGCTTTCTAGGGATATTGGAAACCTTGGAATTCCATCGCGACAATTAAGTCTTACAAATAAATAAGTAATTTTCCTACAAGAAGCAACGACTTATTTATACGTGTGCACGCGTACGGAGGAAGCATCCACTTCCCAAATATACCTAACACTGACAATATTCAATCGCGTTAATTTTTCTCTCAATTTTAGGGCAAAAAATTGATATACATGCATTCTCCCGAAAGTGAAATATAATACAAAATAATATGCATCATTCTTCCTCTCTCCGTTATATATATATATATATATATATATATATATATATATATATATATATATATATATATATATATATATATATATATATATATATATATATATATATATAAAGGCTTGATAGATAACTATTCTAAACAGGTACTTAACATATGTAAGGTAGTTGTTTACGAATACACCTGTGGGAATGAATTAATCTAACTACATAAAAAGCACAGATACACACGCATATAAGCACAAAATAGATTCTTATCATAATCATACAACGCTCTCTCTCTCACACACACACACACACATTCAGACCTTTGTGCTTATGGGGGAACTCTGTGCTGTACTGGTTAACATGTTTGACTGCGGCATCGTTGCAAACGAGTTCGAAATCAACTCGAGCTATTATTTTCACTTTTGGATGAATACCCTTTTAGACTGGTATGAACTCCTTTATCTTCCCACCAATGGGTGAAATAGTATCACTATTGATCTTCTCTTCGGCATTAAATAACCCGCAAAGTTTGAAATATATTTAAAAAAAGAATCAAAACTAAACTAAGCATGCATACTTAGGAAATACTGTCGTATGTAAAATGAAAATGTATATAAAAATATATGTATGTGTGTGGGTGTGTGTGGTGGGTGATGGTGTGTGGGGGGGGCGTGTCTTAACCGGGTGTTTACCGATATAAATGTGGGAATGAATGTAACTACCTACACAGAAGCACACATCGGCATACATGAATACACATATAGAAATCTTGTATTAAGTACTCATAATATATGCTTATAAGAATTACACCCTGAAATATATATATATATATATATGTAGAAAAACTGATAACAACGATCCAAGTGGAAGGAATGATTTATTAATGGGTCGACACGATAGCGTTTCGGTTCTACTGAACCATCATCAGGACCATGAGGGGTGATATTAATAATTTTAAGTTAACGATGGATGATTAGAAATGTGAAATACAAAAACCTACGGGAAAATATGTATAGTAAGAAAAAGTTAGCCGTTTAACTGGCAAATCAGCGTTTGATGTTTAAATTACGTCATTTGACTTATGAGGAATATTGTATAGAATTATGTACGTTGTTTAACGAGAAAGATTACGAGACAGAAGGAAGAAAATAAAGAAAGAAAGAACAAAAGAAGAATAAAAAGCATGGAAATTATGAGATATGCGGAAAATATTAACTAAGGATGGAATATATTGTAGCTGTTTAAAATGTGTTTGCTTAAGTAAGGAGAAATATTATAAAAGCCAGGACGAGTATTTAGGGAACTGAGGAATGAGATAGCTGCGACTTCGAAAATTCGTCTAAGATTTTTATTATGGATGTAAGTAAGCATCTTAGCAGAGTTGAAGTCAATGTTATGATTATGTTGAGAAGTGTGTAGGAGTAATGCGTTGTTTGAGTTGCCAATTCTTATGTCTCTTTTGTGCTCTTTCAAACGATTATGAAGGTTTCGGGATGTTTCACCGATGTATTTTAGTTTACAATCCTTACAAGGGATGCAATAAACACCGGCGTCAGAAAATATGTTACGTTGAGGGCAGGAGTGTACTAATACGCGGATTGTTTTAGAAGGTAGAGAAGTAGTTTTGATATTGAGTTTATTTAAGTTGTTTGTTATACTGTGAGAAGAAGAATTGTTTGGCAAAGTTATGTATCTATGGGGGGGGAACTAGTTTTATCAGATATTGAGTAGATATTAGTTTGAGATTGATTCTTGTTGTGGATTTTGAGGGCTTTAGATTTAGCATAATGTATAAAGGATTTGGGGTACTGTAGGTTGAGGAAGGAGTTTTCTATGTGGATGAATTCATCGTTTAAATATTTCGAGGAACAAATGCGTAGAGCTCTGAGGTAAAAACCTATGATGATACCTCTTTTAGTATTGTTGTTGTGGTGTGAATAAAAGTGAATGTGGTCGTTTTTACAGGTGGTTTTACGATAAACCTTAAATTCTAGTTTGTTGATATTCCTAATAAGTAAAATGTCCAGAAAAGGTAGGGTGCAGTTATATTCAAGTTCATGTGTGAACTTTAAGGAAGGTTCGACATTGTTCAGTTTATCAGTGATGCTATTTAAGTCAAGATCTTGAGGATAGATAAATAGTATGTCGTCAATATATCTGAAGTAATGTGCAGTGTTGGGTATAATATGTTTAAAGGGGGCCAGATTCTAAGAATTCTAAATAAATGCAAGCAAGAACTCCGCTAAGAGGAGATCCCATTGGTAAACCAAATTTTTGTTTATAAAATGTGTTGTTGTGTTTGAAGTAGCAATGTGAGGTACATAAGGTACAAATTTTAATCAATTTAGAGATAGGCAGAGGAAATGTGGTGTTAGATTTTCGAAGGTAGTTATGCAGGCGTTCAATGCATTTATCAACAGGTATATTGGTGTATAAGGATTTGATTTAGCTAGTTTAGACTAGCTAAATATTTGTTGTGTATATCAATGTCAGTTAGTTTGTTAAGCAGTGATCCGGAATTTTTTAGGTGTGCGTTACTAATGGTTCCTAATAGAGGGGTTAATAATTTGGCTAGAAGTTTAGCGATATTATGGGGGGCAGATCCTATACCAGAAATAATGGGTCTTAGAGGAATATCTGGTTTATGGGTTTTGGGAAGGCCGTAAATTTTAGGGATTATAGGGTGGTAATTGATTAATGAGGACCAAGATTGATCTTCATTGGAGGATTTGTTTTTTGTAGGATTTGTTAAAGTTGTTAATATTATTTGTAATTGTTTGTAGGGATATCTGTCCATAAGTGTTGTTATCATCAAGTAGATCCATAAGTTTTTGGTTAAAGACCGTGGAGTCCATAATAACAACAGCTCCACCTTTGTCAGAAGGTGAAATATCAATGTTGTGGTTAGAAGAGAGAGATTTTAAGGCAGTTATGTATCTTTTGGGTAGGGTAGGTTCATCAGAATGGCAATTAGTGGAAGCGGCGATAATACCTTGTAAAAATCCCTTGTCGAAGTCAGAGTCATGGTGCTTGTAGTTAGTGTTGATTATTTTTCCCATATCATAGTTTTTAATGCCTGTGGCAAATTTTAGTCCGAAACTAAGGGCTTCGGTTTCAGTTGGGCTGAGATTGATGCTGGAGATGTTGTTGACGAGATCAGCCCTGCCCAATTTTTTCCAACGACTATTGTTGCATAAGGATATGAATTTAGATCTGAGTTTAGAGAGATAGTTATTGGTTATTCAAAATTCATAAGAAGAGGGGTGAAAAACCCTCTAAATAATATATATATATATATATATATATATGTATATGCATGCGTACATACATACACACACATATATGCCATTAAATTTCTCCAGTATGTACAACGAAAATGTTTCTAAACACTATATATATATATATATATATATATATACATATATATATATATATATATATATATATATATATATATATACGTCAGTACCTCAAACCATTGTCATCTTGTATTGAATTCAAGTGGAATACCATTCATTTGAAAAAAAATAAATTAGATGCTATCAAATCAACAGCATGCTTCAGAATTTGGCTAAATAGAGCCAGACTAATTTTAGGAACGAGGCAATATCTGTGTAGATCTAAAATATACAAGTAAACATCCTTTCATTATAGAAAATGTTCGTTATTTTTTCACTTTACACTTGATCTAATAAAAAGCAATCAACCTCTGTTTCTTTCTAAAAGAAAACCGTTATCAGGTTTTTCCTTCATGGCAAAATTGGAACTGCCCTCGGTAGACATTATTTGAAGTGGTCACCAAAATTCAATGTATATTTTATAAGTACTTTTCTTGTTTATTTTCCTTTTTTTTTTTCATAGCAATAATGACAAGACAATTAATGAGGGCACCTCGGGCATGGTTCTAAGTTGATATTTTCATAAATAGAACTTATTTGTAAATGAAAACATTCTTTATATGACCGTTTGATTGATCCTTATGGCATGTCAACCTGTCTAGGGTTTTTATGTCTTGAGTTTTGGTTAGATTCATTCAAGTTTCATGAATATTCGATTGGTATAGTAAAAAAACAAAAAAGCAAAAACAAACTTTAGATTATTGTGTAAGAATCACGAATTTCTAGTTCCTCATTCGAATTAGTATCTTCGGCAATTATTGCCAATGGATAGAGCAGCTTCTGTTATGATTCCTAGGCAGCATTTATAACGAATTTTTATGTCTCATTTATTCAGGTCCATCAGGTTCTGATTTAGACGCAAAGTTTTAGTGAACAACGACACAACATAAGAAGATAACTGTATTTACTCGTGTATAAGTCGATATAGTTTATATAAATGAGTGAATTATTCTAACAGAATGTCAACCCGTATCTGATTATTTTATGCCAAAAGATTAGGGAATTGCATTCCTTCTATGTTCATATTTACATGTCTGTGGAGTTGTTTCTTGAGATTTATTTTGCACACGGTCCCATCGACTATGAATAATTTTTGCTCACGGTCCTATCAAATATAAATAACCATTAAACAGAGATATTTGATCAATAGATGGGACCCTAACAGGTACTAGCATTTTGGGTCAGAGAGGACCAGGGAGTAATAGCAATGAAGGAGGAATCCATACTTTCCATCCTCCCAGATTTTAGAACAGGTGCTTCACCACCAGATGCAATTTTATATCATACCAAACACAGTGAATATTAAAATAGCAATCGTTCCATTACAAATGAACCATTGGAAAATCGAATAAGAGAATTGAGGACGGTTTAAGTGGACGAAAATACCTTGATGACTTCGAGAGATTTGTGGAAACTTGTCACCATTTCATGACCCCGAACACCGAAAAAAAAACAACTTTAAAATAAAAATAAATGATTAATGATTATAGAAACGTACTATATACTGTATATATTTTCCAGGTTGAAAAAAGGTTGTAGTATTTACTAACCAACGAACAAGATGCGGTACAAGGTCATTTTTAAGTGGAGTAAAGCTAATTTGACTCAAAACTCCCCTCCAATCCTGGTTACTTTAATAAGATTAAATAACCCAAATAGACATTATTTAATCAATATGGATTATTAAAAGAAATTATTTATTGATATACTCTATACTATGAAAACTACGCAACCGAAAATATGAATATGTAATTGTTCAAATATAAATACACCTCATATATTCATGTGATTTTACTATCTGGTTTGAATACCGTTGAGTTTGGTCATAATCAACATCTAATAATATATATCTTGGATGCATAATATTCCAGTAGAAAAAGCAAAATCCTGATACCACTGGTGAAGAAAATAAATTTTTATAGAATATTGTTTGATATGTATTTATTTATGTATGACATTACGTATACAAAATCTAACAGTCTCGTTTAGGTTTATTAACTCGAATCACCGTGCCAATTTTCTACGAAATAACAATTACAGCATGAGCGCCCCCCTATCTCTCTCTCTATATATATATATACATATATATATATATATATAGAGAGAGAGAGAGAAGCGTCTATTGTGTAATTGTTATTTCGTAGAAAAAATATATATGGAGAGAGAGAGAGAGAGAGAGAGAAAGAGAGAGAGAGAGGCACTCATGGTATAATTCTTAGCGCATAGAAAATGGACACAGTGACTCGAGTTCAAAACCTGGACGAGGCTGTTTGCATTTCACATAGCATTAATAACCTTTGGAAAGGTATGAATCCTACTATTCTCACACCAACTTTTGGTAAATAACAGAACCGTCTGTGTTCTTTAATCTTAGCATTAGTGTTTTGGTTCGTTAGGGATACATACACAATCTAAACCTGGCAAATAATTCATCTATGAATAAAATCATACTCTGAATACCTTGTTTTTATTTATATATATATATATATATATATATATATATATATATATATATATATATATGGGGGGTGTAAACACACACACACACACACAGACACATAGATATAAGTGCGTGTGTGTGTGTGTGTACAAGTTTTGCAACATCTAAGAAATGTTTCAATTTTCTCAAACTTAAATGTACAAGAAATATAACTGGATTGCAAATAAATGATCACATATTCAGATCAATATATGAACCGGTTTCAAAATCAGGATGGCATCAGTTGTATTCAAAATACATGCGATCTTTCAACATCATCATCATCATCATCATCATCAGGTCATGCTGATTATACGGATTCCATTGAATCTCTCTTCCTATTCATCCCTAGTCCATTGTTTCTGGCAGGTCTTCTAGAGTGCATCCAGTGTCCACACACAACTGATGTAAGTTTTTGCTGGTCAATCAACAATGGTGTGGCCATGTGTAGGAGTCGACAGGAGAACATCGGGTATGTTTTCGTTTTTACTTCACCAACCAAGCCCAGCATAATTTGTTCGTGTCACTTGGATGGTTTGTCCGACGGAGAACAGGTGGCCATACAGCTGCTCTTTTGTTGGATGCTGCTTTGAGCACTTATCCAAAACAACACATAGTAATTTTGTGTTGTTCCCAATGAGATTTTTCTCCAAATGTTTTGCGAAAGTCCAAATGATGCAACCATACAATAGTACTGACAGAGCAACAATTTGGAAGAATTGTTATCTTATTATTATCGATAATCTGTTAATAGCACTCCATAATTTCCCAATGCATATGTTCGCTTTCAGCAAATGAGATATTGCAGTCGAGATATGTGAACTGGTTCCGATCAAAATTGGCATCATCAGGCAAATGCAGTTATATAGAGAGAGGAAATCAATTTTCATGTGTATATGATAATCAATTTTCTTGACTGAATTACGCATACACACATATATACACACACATACACACACACACACACACACACACACACACATATATATATATATATATATATATACGTGTGTGTGTGTGTGTTTACTTAACACCTCCGCAACGAACAGGATGCAATAGAAGGTCTATTTTGAAGTTGAGTAAAGCTGACTTGAAATCCGTTTTCCTTCTCCTATATTTGTTCCCTAAGCAAAGTTAAACAACCAAGTTTATCTTTCTGTTTACTCCGGAGGAAACACATGTACTTATGCTTTCCCCAAGAGCATTAACACAAAGCAAAAAACTCAACAAAATCAGAATTTGAACTCGAATACCCGTTTTCATTTTTTGGGGACGATAACCGTCACGGTGATCGCATCGACAATGAGTGTAATAACATTTTAACTTTATTACTGACAGGTCGATAGCTGTGGTAAAAGTGATTAACTATAAAAACAGATAATAATAATAATAATAATAATAATAATAATAATAATAATAATAATAATAATAATAATATAACTGATATGCTATTTCAAAAATATTTTAAAATATTGTCTTATTGTTATTATCATATCATTCTAAAGATGACCATTATTGCTATTAATATCATTTTTTATGATGACAGGGGTTTCTTAGACGTCGACATCATCGTGCTGATTCACTTCTTTTCTTTTTTTTTTCTTGATTATCAGCGACAATTAGAAAAAAATGAGTGCGTCTGCACGAGACCCGTTCATTAATTTGAAGTGGTCAGAATTAGCGGTTCTTCATTTTGTTTAAGCCTTTTTTGAAAATAAATAAATAAATAAATAAAGCAGAGAGTTCCGTTTGAACGCTTTTTCTCTGCATTTATTTTATTTCATTTCATTTTATTTATTCATTTATTTATTTTGTTTATTTATCTAGGCGCCATATT
>OY757905.1:4977869-5032869 GCA_963585895.1 Sepioteuthis lessoniana
ATATGATATATGAGAATTTTCAAATTTTACAATTTACTTTTAGAGAGACAAATAAAAATTATGCATTTTTTTTTATCCAAAGGAATTCTAAAATATAGTTAAGATTATTATTAGATATTTATGAAAGAATCAAATTTTGGTATTAGATAACCCACAAAGAGTTGATATGGCGTTAATAATTGACTAATAAAAAGATGATTATTTGAAGTAGAACTGGAAATAGTAATATTGAAACCATTAAGAATTATTTGTGTTAGAAATAATTGAGACCATTTAACTGTTACAATATATAATTTTTAGTGTTAGCAATATACTTACCAACAAACTATTCTCTAACAAATTATATATATATATATATATATATATATATATATATATATATAAAGAGGGTTTGATATCAAACAAGGGTTTATATACCATGAAACACAACAACAGTAACAAAAAGACCTAGAAAATATATTCATTAATAACAATAGCTGAAAACCCACTCTACAACAGGTTTTTAAGCTATTTGCTATTAATCATTTCTTGAAGACATCTAAATGGCTTCAAGTGTTACTTATAGTTCAATTTAACATTAACCGTTTGTTTGCACGCATGTTATTGCCTTCAAGAATTGCTATTTAACACTCCCAATTCTATATATGAAGAACTGTCTAATTTTATCTGTTTTAATTGTATAAAGTTTAATGAAAAATTATAGAAATCATGGCATATTTGGTTTTAAAAAAATTTTTAAGAAAAAAATTCTTATTCAAAAGCTTGTAAGAAGTGTACTTATTGATGGGCCAACCTGTATAATAAAATTTAGCAAAGAATGTGATGTTGAAAAGACAGGAAAGCCCCAATGAACTGAAGGTATCATCAGGTTTGACAGATGATGCATCCTCGAAATGTATTTTGCGAAATTGTGACAGAAATTATTAGTGTGTTCATTCCTTTCTTTCAACAACTTGCAAAATAGATTGAAGCAATGCATCAAATATACTAATTAATTACAAATGCATAAATTATTGGGAATTAGAAAAGATTGCCGTTGCTTTCATCGTTTTCATCCTGTCTTTTGGTAATGGGGAAAATAATTTTACTTAGTTTAAATCAATCAACGATGCACAATGAGGATTTGTGTTATATTAATAAAACGTAAACTAGACGGAAATTACACAAGAATGTTGAGAGCAGTATTGAACAAGTCCTGGCGACAACACCCCACGAGACACCAACTATACGGACACTTGCCCCCCATCACGAAAACTATACAAGTAAGACGAACCAGACACGCGGGACATTGCTGGAGAAGCAAGGACGAGCTCATAAGTGATGTACTCCTATGGACCCCCACATATGACCGTGCAAAAGCAGGACGACCAGATCGAACTTACATACAGCAACTATGTGAGGACACAGGATGTAACCCTGAAGACCTGCCGGAGGCGATGAATGATAGGGAGAAGTGGCGAGAGAGGGTCAGGGATATCCGTGCTGGCGGCACGACATGATCATGATGATGATATATACTTAATAATACTTTCTAATCCGAAATGGGCACAAGGCCAAATGGTTCGGATTTGGGTAGGAAGATTATGTTACACCATCAGTTATGGAGTTATGGAGATGCCCGTGGTGTAATTGTTATCGTCGTAGGAAATGAACACGGCGACACGAGTTCAAATCCTGGACGAGACTGATTGCATTTCACATAGCACTAATACCCTTGGGAAAGGTATGAATCCAATTATTCTCCCTCCAGCTATGGATAAATAGTAGGGCAGACTAGCTTCTTCAACCTTGGTTAGGCAACTAGTCTAGGAGAAGGAAAACTCTGAATTGAAATCTGTTAAACTCCGCTTAAAAAATTGACCTTGTGTCATATCCTGCCCGAGCAGAGGGGTTGGTAAATAGGACCATCAGATGCAGTTTAGTGTCATAGCCAGGACTTATCTGCCAAGGACTGAAGTGATTACAGTTCGAATTAACTTAACCAATCATCATCAAGGTGTGTAGATTTCCTCTCTCTCTCTCTCTCTCTCTCTCTCTCTCTCTCTCTCTCTCTCTTGTTAAGTTCTCTTAATGGAATCCAATGTCCACACACAGTTTTTGCCGATTAGCCAACACTTGTGTGTCCATAACTGCGAGTCCACCAGATAACGTCGCTTATGAGTTTGTCCGTATATCTCCAGTAGAGCCAGCAGAGCCTTGTTCTATTTAGTTGAATGGTTTATGAGATGGGAGGTTAGTGGTTGCATAGCTGCTGTTTTGTTGCGTGCTGCTTTCAAGATTTGTTCAAAACAACACACATTATCCTCAAGTCGTTTCAATCTAGCTTTTCCTCCAGGCGTTTCGCAAGAGTTTATGTGGTGCAAACCATGCAGTAACACTGACATGGCTACAGCTTGAAAGAAATCCCATTTTATTCTATCAGAAGTATCTTATTTATATATGGTCGAAATAAACAGACCGAAAATACAAGACGGAGATCAAGTAATCTACATTCAAATTAAGTTGAAAGCACCTGATCTCGTCAGATCACAGAAGCGAGGCAATTATGAGTTTGTTCGGTACTTAGATGGGTAACCACTAAAGAATAGCAAATGCCGTGAGTAGCCTAAGGCCTGTGCACCAGTCAATGCAAACTTTACTAAATAACAACAGGAAGTAAATATTTATTGTCTTGCGTACAAATCTTAGCAACTTATAGTATCCCTGGAATGAAAGCTAAAAATTTTCTACGTTTTTCCATTCATGGCTGAATAAAAAACTCGAAACGTTAAACGTTTAAAGTTTTCAGAAGATAAGCGTATTATCAATAATAAATACGCTTATCATCTGAAAACATTGTTTTTGCATTTTTCAATATGGACACACACACACACAAACATGCTCCACCACACACATAGACACATACACACATCTACACATGCCCACACACATACACACACACATACACGCACATGCCTACGCACATATACACACACATACACACATACACCAACACATGCCCACACACATACACACACGCATATACACATGCCTACACACATATACACACACATACACACATACACCAACATATGCCCCCCACACACATACACACAAATGCCTACACACATATACACACACGCATACACACAGAGATGTTTAAGTTTGAAAAGTGTAGACACAGACTCATCGCTGATAGTTATATACTGTAGTGTAGTGCATGAGTGGAAGGGTGATCTAGTTTTTATCTCAAAATCCCAGAGGATTTTGTGCGTCTCATTCTCCTGGACTGACTATGGGTTGCACATATACCATTTATTCGTATGGTCAAATTTAAATTTCTTGCACAATTCCCAGTGGACCATCATCCCCACCCAATCGTGCCTAAACTTATATTCCCTCTGCGCTAATTTGCTACAATCGCTTATTATGTGATTGAACTTTTAGTCTTAGTCTCCACGTAATCTACATCTACTGTTTTCTTGCGTCTGATCTATTCTTGTTTTGATATGATTGGTCCTTATGGAGTTGTTTTGCGCTGCTATTAAAAGAGATTCACTTTCCCCGTGAAGGTTTCCTTTATCTAACCACGTCCACGTCTTCTCTTATGAGATGTCACTTGTTAGTCGTTTAAAACGTGCATAGAGTTGTTTTTCTTCCCATTTTTGTTTTTTGGTAATTTCTGTTCTGTTGGTCCTCATCTTGTCAGTATTGTTTCTAGTGGTTGTGATCAGTCTTCCTCCACGTTTTTTATATAGTCTTCGAATCGGTATATAGATACGTCAACGCTGTCTTCAATGTTGGCAAGTCCTCTTCCTCCTTCTTTTCTTGAAACATATAGTCTATCAACTTCATCTCTGGGATTTAATGCCTTATACATGGTCATTAGTTTTCTTGTTCTTTGATCCATTTGTTTAAGTTCTTCTTTGTTTGACTTCAAGGAAGGTCCCGCGTATCTTACGAGGGGGATAGCCCAGGTATTCATCCCTTTGTTAAGGTTTCAGCTATTTAGTTTGGTTTCGAGTAGCTTTCATGTTCTCCTGAATTTTTTCTTCCATCTCCTCTTGTTTGAAATGGAAGCTGACATTATCAAACAAACAGAGATAAAAGAAAAAATATTGTTATTATTATTACTCATTAGAGTTTTTCACATCAGCGCTAGCTGATGTTCTTTCACTGGAGATTGAGTGACAAGTCTACTCAAGTCTACTCAAGTCTCCAGGACTCTTCTCAGTATTCTGACCGTTTTCAATAATACTGTTGTTTGGATTGTCTCCACTCGGCCGCCAACTTCCAAATCTTCCAGGCCTTTTAATAATCATTTAGTCACCGTGCCAAAAGCACCAATCACAATTGGCATAATTGTCACCTTCATGTTCCATAGTTTTTTTCAATTCTCTAGCAAGGTGGAGATACTTACCTCTCTTTTCACATTCTTTCAGTTTTATTCTGTGGTCTGCCGGGACAGCAAAGTCGACAATTTTGCAGATTTTCTTTCTTTGTTGATTATTATAACGTCTGGTCGTCTGGCTGAAATTAGGTGATCCATTTGTATATCAAAGTCCCATAGGAGTCTCTGTGTGTCATTTTCTAGGACAGGTGCTGGGTTGTGCATATACCATTTATTGGCATAGTCAAATTTAAATTTCTTGCACATTTCACAGGGGATCACATTGCCCACCCAGTCGTATCTAGCCTTGTACTCCTTCTGTGCCAATTTGCTGCATTCGCTTATTATGTGATTGATGGTTTCATCTCTGTCACTGCATAGTCTGAATTTGCTATTTTCTTGTGTCTTATCTATACTCGCTTTGATATGATTGATTCTTATGGCTCTGTTTTGTGCTGCCATTAGGAGAGATTCTGTTTCTCTCTTAAAGTTTCCTTTTCTTAGCCATGTCCAGGTTTTGTCATGTGAGATGTTATTTATTAGTCGTATAAAACGCCCATGGAGTTGTTTTCCTTCCCATTTTTGTTTCCTAGTTTTTGTCATTCTGTTATCTATCGTGTTTTTAGTATCGTTTCTGATGGCTATAATCAGTCCTCCTACGTGTTTTCCTATGTAGTCTTCTTGTCGTTGTATGGATGTATCAACGCTGTCTTCGATGCTGGCAAGTTCTCTTCCTCCCTCTTTTCTTGGTACTGTCTGTCCCTGTCGTCTCTGGGATGTAATGCCTTGTGCATGGTCATTAGTTTTCAAGTTCTTTGGTCCATTTGTCTAAGTTCATCTCTGGTCCACTGGAGAAAGGGTCCCGAGTACCTAACAAGGCATACAGCCCAAGTATTTATTCCTTTGATAAGATTTCTGCTATTGAGTTTTGTCTCGAGTGGTTTTCTAGTTCTCCTGAGATATTCTTTTTGGATTTTTTTTTTTCGACTTGTTTGACAGTGTCAGCCTCCAAGATTCCTAAGTATTCATAGGTCTCGTTTTCTGCGAGTGTTCTGATTTTGTCTTGATTTGGTAGTTCTATTCCGTCAGTTAGATGTCGTTTGCCACTTTTCACGACGAGCAGAGCGCATTTTTCAATGCCAAATTCCACCCCTTGACTGTATATTCTAACTATGTGTATTAGGGTTTCCAGTTCTTTTTCATTTTTTGCAAATAGTTTCATGTCATCCATGTACATTAGGTGGTTGATCTTTTCTTGCGATCAACTAAGTTTGTATCCGGCCGTGCATTTTCTGAGCATGTGGTTTAGTGGTATCATGGCAATTATGAATTGTAGGGGTGATAGTGCATCTCCTTGGAAAATCCCTCTTTAGATCTTTCTTTCAGCGAAGCTTTTTCCTCCTGCTGTTAATTCAACTTTCCAGTTTTTCATGTTTTTTCGATGAAGTTTATTATTATTATTATTATTCCTTACGAGTTTTTCTTGCCAGTGTTAGCTGATGGTCTTTCACTGGAGTCTGACCGACAGCAAGTCTCAAGTTTCCAGGAGTCTTCTCAGTATTCTTGACGATCTTAGTAATTTTGTATTTTGGGTGGTCTCGACTCGTTCTTAGATTTCCAACTTTTCCAGCTCTCTTACCAATCATTTAGGGATCATTCCAAACGCAGCCGTTACAATTAGTATCACTGTTATTTACAACATCTTTAGTTCTCAGGCAAGGTCTAAGTGCTTGTCTCTCTTTTTATTATTATTATTATTATTGCTATTATTATTATTATTATTATAACTTATTGTTATCATTTTTATTAGTCATTGATAATATATATATGATGAAGGGTAAGTGGAGCAATCCAGGGAAAGGAGTTGCGCCCTCCCCGGCACTTCCATGTAGTAGCTATTGGAAAGGAATATCTCTGGTCGCCCTCTTCTGCGATGGTTAACTAACTTACATCTTCATATTTTTGCAGACATTTTCAATTCTGTCGAGAGTTGGAAATAAATAATACTTAATCATATCAGTTTCTATGTGATTATGTTGCACTCGAAAGGATAAAATCGTGCGATGATAGATGTAGATTTATTTATGGGCAATACTAAATCAACCTTTCTATCTATCTATCTATCTATCTATCTATCTATTATATTACGATCTATTTATCTTTCTTTACTTACTTCTTCCCTCTCTTCCTTCTCACTGTCTTCACTTTTATCCCTGATTCATTTACGTATTTCTCTGTTTCCTTATTCTATCATATCAATGAATCTCTCTCTCTCTCTCTCTCTCTCTCTCTCTCTCATAATGTATATATATGTATATATATATATATATACGAATGTCGTTCTAAAAGTTCCAAGCCTCACCCAGAAGAATCGGAGAGTCAGAAGTATCCAAGACACGTCAGCTCTTTTCAGCTTGTACTCTGGCGTCAGCCTTCTTGGAACCAATCTGACAGACAATTTGCTCATCCCCAAGATCTCTGTTGAAACTGCTCAGTTTTTGGCTCTTTTTCCAGGATAAGCCTTTGAATTTTTTTAACGTTCCTCATATATATACACAGGGAACGTTCAAAAAGTTCTAAGCTTCATATATGGTCCGGGAGACCATGGTTCAATCCCAGGTCGAGTCATATCAAAGACCCAAAAAATGATATTTGATGCAGCTTTGCTTAATACTCAGCATTATAAGGTAAGGATCAAGGGTAAAGTGGAGCAATCCAGGGAATGGAGTAACGCCCTTCTCTCCATCTCGGTGTAGTAGCAATTGAAAAGGGAGCCTTCGGGTCACCTTCGACTAAGTTCACCAACTTTTTTACTTATATATATATATATATATATATATAAGATAGAGCAATAAAAAAAGTCGTGTTGGGCAAATGGAAAAGTACAAAAAAGTAGTTATCAGTAAAATATAACTATAAAATAGAAAGAAATTGCTTGTAAGTTTGGTTAAGAAGAGAATTAACTTTTTGTAATAAAGAAAAAGCCAGAAAATTGCCTTTTTATAATAAATATATTTATGCATGGGCGATAATGTATGGAATTGTTATACTTTGTCAGAAGAAAAGAGTATTTTTTTAATATTACAATTTTAAAATTTGAATGGGTAAATATCATGTATTAAAATCTTTGAAAGTTACTTTTTTTTAATTTTAGTTAGTTATTTTATTTTATTCCCTAATCACTCAGAATATACCAAACAACTGCTGAGTCAATGAGTGAGACAGCGGCGAAAATAGAGCCTTGTCATTGAAAACTTGCTCTCTACTTATATCTCATGAAGTTTCATTGGGAATAAATAGGAGCCTTCGTACTATATATATATATATATATATATATATATATATATATATATTCATTGGAAACAACCAAATACAGCGATAGGATTTTTTATTCATTAAATTAAATAATTTAGCACGAATGATAGAATGTCACACGAGTTTCGAAAATGAACGCTCAGATATTTATATGGACGTATCCGCAAACCCCTCCTTTGAAGAAAAAAGATAGGCTTGACCCTCGGCTTGACCCTCGGCTCATCAACCACGCAGGCCCAGAGCCGCTAAAAAATAATATGGCTCTTCTTTTTCGCTGATGAAAGCATTGCTTAATTAGAGAGTATTACAAAAAATAAAAAATGAATTGCGAAGTAAAACGCTGTCTGGGTTGGGGAAACGGACAGCAACATGACAGTCGAGTGGATGGTTGAAGCAATTTATTATTAAATATAATGACAGGTAACATTTTAATGTTGCCCACTAGGAAAACACGTGGTGTGGTTACTACTTATAGGGGTTCATTGACACAAAATTATAGCGAAAGAACGATTTATAGAAAGAGTGAAAGAGAGGGAGAAAACATAGGAGAGAGAAGAGCATAAGGGAAAGAAGAGAAAGAAAGAGGGAGAGACGCACATTAGAATACACGCGCACATGCATAAAAACAACCCATGATGCATCAAACACAATACTCTTCTTACCGTCCGGGCGCCTCTAGTGGGGAAGTGGTTGGCAAACCAAACTAGCAAACCACTGACAGAGAATTCGCGAATCACTGTGAGGCGTGGGTTGCATAACGATTATCGTATTTGTTAGTAGACGCGACGAACCATGTTCAAATCCTGGCTGTTACTCTGTGTGCTAATGCCCTTGGAAAAGAAACCCATCAGCCTTCTTTGCCTTATTTGCACCTCAGTTATTGGGTAAATTGGGAAATCGGAACTTTTTAATTTTGGTAAGGAAACCAGTCTAAAATAAGCAAGAACCCTGAACCTGAAAATTGACCAATTGATTTTAACGGCTTGCAAAAGCATCAAAGTTATTTCATACTTTCAAATATGGGAATTTCTTCATCAAACATTTATATTTACATTTTTTTGTTTAGTTGCCTCTCAAGTGCCCGTTGCATACAGTTACATAATATCAAGTATTCCTAATAGAAATAATTTGCACACAGCGGCAAGGTTACAAGTTATCAATCAATAAGTGTCTTCAATAAGCTTCCAGACTTTTTTCGTATGGGCATTTAATATTGTCGTAGACTCTTGAGAATTCAGTATGTTATTGCTATACATCTTATGAGATGACCGACCAATTTTTATGATTTCAGGTTCAAAGGAACAGCTGCACCAGGAATTGGAATACACCCTACTAAAGCCTGATTGTCACAGCTGGTGAATTTCAAAAATACTATCTTAACTTTAGAAGAACGATATGCAATAAAATTCTGTTTTAAACTTGGAAAAAATACCATGCAATGAAAGCTGGATCTACTGCTATGACCAAGAGACAGGGAGGTCTCAGTGGAAGCATGCTGTCTCTCCCATACCCAAGAAGGCCAGACAGAGCAAATCCACCCACAAACCTTTCATGATCCCTTTTTTTGACAGCACTGGCATTATCTACATGCACTGGGTTCCCACTGGACACACAGTAAACAAGGAATACTATGTTGAGGTTTTAAGGGAGTTCAGGAAGAGATTCCTAAGGAAGAGGCCAGCACTCTTCAAATAGGGTCCGTGACATTTCCCCCAGGACAATGCACCAGTCCACAACTCCACCCTTGTCACAGACTATTTGACCAAGATGGACATCAAGACAGTTCTTCACTCTCCCTATAGTCCAGACCTTGCTCCCTGTGACTTTTTGTAACGGCAAAGACACGACTGAACCTTCGCAGGAATACATCGCGAACAACCACAACTACACAATGACCAGTTTCTTTGTCTATGCCCACATGGAAGCTGGAGTAGAATGTATACCAACTAAACTGAGAGTAAAACTTAGAGAGCCATGGGAGAAAATAGCGGTTAGGAAAAATCGTGCAGACGTGAAAACAGCATCCCTATGTAACAGGAGGAACCTAACAAATATCAACGCTCAGAAATGTAAGAAGGCACAAAATGAACTAATTAACGTATACCTAAAAGAACAAACAGAATACGATCAAAAGCATGGCAGACAGTAAACGAAGTGAGTAGAAGGAATAGTACTGCTAGAGCTAAACTGAAAGCTGCCAGCCAAAAAGAACGAATACACCTGTGGAAATAACATTTCGAGAATTTCCTCGAAAAACTTCCGAAAGTTACGGATGAACCAATCATGAAAATGATTAGTAATCAACAAGACAACGGGCTAGAACAGTTTACGCAAGAAGAAATCGACTTGGTACGACGAAAAATTAAAAATAGGAAAGTTGCAGGTCTTGACGAAATACCCACAGAAGTATAGAAGACAAGGAAATTCGACAACATACTGGTCCAATACTGCAACGCCATACATAAACAGAACACAATAGACAGATGGACAAAATGCTGCATACTTCCTTTTCCCAAGACGGGTGACCTCGGAATAATCAAGAACTACCGAGATATAACCCTTACATCCATAGCGGCCAAGATCTACAATGCTCAGCTACTCAGCTACATAGAACCTAAAATTGAGAAAATACTAAAGAACCAAAATTGCTCTAGGAAAAATCGATCCGTGACCTTACAAATTTTGACTATACATCGAATTTTAGGTGTTCCTGCAAAAAACCTCGAGGCAACACTATTATTTGTTGACTTCTCTCAGGCATTTGACTCCATAACACAAAGGGAAGATGGAGCAAATACTTCTTATCTACGGCCACCTTAACGAAACCGACACAACCATAATGAGGCTATATAAAAACAAAAGTAAAAGTTAGCTCACCGGATGGAGACACAGATAATTTTGACATTGTAGCAGGTATGCTCCAAGGAGATATATCAGTCCCATACCTGTTTATCGGCCTAGAATACGTGCTTCTAATTTCTATAGATTTAATGAAAGAAAACGGCTTTACGCTGGTAAAGGAAAGAAGCAGAAGATACCTCGCACAAAGTATTACAGACGCGGACTGCGCTGATGACATAGCGCATCTGAAAAATACACTCGCTGAAGCCGAATTCCTGCTACATAGTCTGGAATGGGCAGCAGGTGGCGTAGGCCTCCATGTAAACGCAGACAAAACAGAATATATGTGCTTTAATCAAAGAGGAGACATCTCTACACCAACCCAGGATGCAGCGTCTCATCAACCGAAAATGACACCAACACACGACTAGGAAAGGTATGGACAACTATCGATTGGCTATCGGTCATGTGGAAGTCAGACCTGTTCGATAAAATAAAATGCAGTTTTTTTTTCCAAACAGCGGTCGTGTCGATACTGATATATGAATGCACTACGTGGACGCTAACTAAACGTATGGAGAAAAAGCTAGACGGCAATTATACAAGAATGCTACGAGCTGTATTAAAAAGTCCTGGAGGCAACACCCTACAAAACAGTGGCTCTACGGTCACATACCACCTATCACAAAAACCATCCAAAGTAGACGAACCAGACAGGCGAGATACTGCTGAAGAGGTAAGGACAAACCCATAAGTAACGTACTCCTATGGACCCCTTCACATGGACAAGCAAAGGTTGGACGATCAACAAGAACCTATATATGCCGATACAGGATGTAGCCTGGAAGACCTACCGGGAACAATGGACAATAGAGACGGGTGACGAGAGAGGATCAGAGAAATCCGTGCTTACAGCACGACATGATGATGATAATGACCTCTAGTAAAATTATACTCATCCATAAATTCCTTTCCAATTTATTTTTCTTTTTTACTTTTAATATAAATGTATAGGAATTATCATTATGCTTATCATTTTATCATTTGCTCCTTTGAAGATGGTTTCAGTTGGGGTTGACAGTATTTGGGAAATATGCTGCACCTTCCTAAATTCGTTCCATACAAAAGTCAAGTAACTCATTCGAAGACTTCAACGAATCAAAGAAAAAATCGGCAGACATGGAATTTCAGTTCAATTTAATCAAATATACATAAAACAGAAATTACTTACATTCAGCAAAAACGCAACGCTAAAAATCGGTTCATTCTGAAATCATTTTAAGTATATTACTTTTAATAATAATCAAGTGACAACAAGCATCTGCAAAACTCCAACGCTCTTCTTTGCTGTCGTCTAGATTATCATTTCACTCTTTATGGGTTTTCACAGGAGTCTAAGTGACAACAATTTTCCTCGGGCCACCAGGATCCTTCTAAGTATTTTAGCGGATTTCTGCAATGCTGTGGTCCGTATGGTCTCAATCCTACCTTTAGTCTCCAATTTCTTCAGTTTTTTTCCATGCCTTTGAAAACAGTTGTTAGTGCGCCAACTGTAATTGGTATCACAGTCACTTTCGGGTTCCGCAGTTTTTTCTGCTCTCTTACAACAACAAAATACTTGTTTTTTTTCTCTTTCTTTCATGTTCATTCTGTGATCCACCGAAACGGCAAAATCCACTAAATGACTTGCTCTCCCTCTCACCGCTATTTTTTCTATTTCATTTTATTTTATTTTATTATTTTTTTATTCATAATTTACACTTGGTCTAGTTTTCCGGCCTCAATTAAATGCTTTCTTTGTATCTCAAAATCTATGAAAATTCTAAGCGTTTCATTTTCTTGGACAGATTCTGTTTGTACATATACCATTTAATAGTATGATCAAATTTTAATCTCAGACACATTTCCCTGTAGATCACCTTCCTTAACCCAGTCATGCCTAGTCTTATACTCTTTCTGTGTAAGTTTCCTACATTCATTTAATATGTGATAAAGCGTCGCATTTCTGTCTCCACATGACCAAAAGTCTCCAGAAGACCTACACTTTTCTGTCTCCACATGATCCGCACATTTCTATCTCTACATGACCTACACATTTTCGTCTCCAGATGACCAACACTTTTCTATCTCTACATGACCAAAACATTTCTGTCTCCAGATGGCCAACACTTTTCTGTCTCCGGATGACCTACACATTTCTGTCTCCACATGACCAAAACATTTCTGTCTCCAGATGACCAAAATATTTCTGTCTCCAGATGACCAACACTTTTCTGTCTCCAGATGACTTACACATTTCTGTCTCCACATGACCTACACATTTCTGTCTCCAGATGACCTACACATTTCTGTCTCCACATGACCAAAACATTTCTGTCTCCAGATGACCAACACTTATCTGTCTCCAGATGACCAACACTTTTCTGTCTCCAGATGACCAAAATATTTCTGTCTCCAGATGGCCAACACTTTTCTGTCTCCGGATGACCTACACATTTCTGTCTCCACATGACCAAAACATTTCTGTCTCCACATGACCAAAATATTTCCGTCTCCAGATGACCAACACTTTTCTGTCTCCAGATGACTTACACATTTCTGTCTCCACATGACCAAAACATTTCTGTCTCCAGATGACCAAAATATTTCTGTCTCCAGATGGCCAACACATTTCTGTCTCCACATGACCAAAACATTTCTGTCTCCACATGACCAAAATATTTCTGTCTCCAGATGACCAAAATATTTCTGTCTCCAGATGGCCAACACTTTTCTGTCTCCGGATGACCTACACATTTCTGTCTCCACATGACCAAAACATTTCTGTCTCCAGATGACCAACACTTTTCTGTCTCCAGATGACCAACACTTTTCTGTCTCCAGATAACTTACACATTTCTGTCTCCACATGACCAAAACATTTCTGTCTCCAGATGACTAACACTTTTCTGCCTCCAGATGACCGACACATTTCTGTCTCCAGATGACCAAAATATTTCTGTCTCCAGATGACCAACACTTTTCTATCTCTACATGACCTACACTTTTCTATTAGTACATGACCAAAATATTTCTGTCTCCAGATGGCCAACGCTTTTTCATATATATTCAATACATATTTATGTATAAAGAGAATTTTGCATTAAATAGCCTACAATGGTTGATATGCCACAAAACCAAACCAAACCAATCAGAATTCTAACCAACCCGAGAAATACTTTGGCGAGAATGATCCCTAATGTTTGATTTTCTTATAAACCAAAAATATTGGAACATTATCGAATCAAAACAGATATAATTATATATTATTTATTACCAAACTCTAGAGCACTAAAAATATTTCACTGATTTTCTATTCCTTTGTGGACCGTTACTAGTGCCAGTTATAACTGATTATACTGTCAACTTCATTTTCAATAACTTTTTCAGTTCTCTGGGAGGGGCCAGAGAATCTCATGAGATTCATTTGTAATGCCAGATTCTGGTTTGTGCATATACCATTAGTCAGTATTATCTTTAAACCTTTACATCACTTTTATCTGTTGGCTTTTCTCAGAAAGCTGAGTGACAACAAGTCTCCAAAAATTACAGTCTCTTTTAAGTATTATAGATTATCATAAAAATGCTCTGAATGGTCTCGATTCTTCTTTTGATCTTCAGCTCACCTAATTTCTTTTACAGGCATTTCGGTACAGTTCCTAGTGCACCCACTACAATTGGTATCACCGTCACATTCATATTCCACACCTTTTTCAGCTCTCTTTCGAGATCCAAGTATTTGTTTATCTTTTCGCTTTCTTTCATTTACACTTAGTGGGTCCCCACTTGAACATCAAATCAATACGAATTTTGGCTCTCTGGGCGGGATTTAAGGATCTATTTTTATCTTGAAATCCCAGATAATTTTAGGGGTCTAAATTTCAAACATTTATTCTGGGTTGTACATATACCTTTTCATAATATAGACATATTTTAATCTTTTGCACAATTCTCAGTAGATCACTTTTCCTACCCAGTCATACCTTGTCTTGTTTTCCTTTTGTGTTTCCAGTTTGCTGCGTTCGCTTAATATATGGTCAACCATTTCATATCTGTCACCACATAAACTACACTTCTGTTGCGTATTATCTTATTTTCGCTTTGATCCAATTGGTCCTTATGGCGTTGTTTTGTGCCGCTATTAAAAGAGATTTAGTTCATCACTTGAGATTTCCGTTTCTTTTAATCCTTTCAGAGTTTTTCACACCAACATCAGCTGATGATTTTTTCTGTTTAGTCAGAGAGACAGCTGGAGTACTCACGTCAACAGGACTCTTATGAGTATTTTAGCCGATCTTAACAATGCAGTCGTTTGAATAGTCTGGATTCTTCCTATGATCTCCAATTCTTCCAGACTCCTTTTTTCCCGGGACCGTCCTGCCACACCAACTACAACTGGTATCATCGTCACTTTCGTGTTTCACAGTTTTTTTTTAATACTGTAGAATACTCCGATTGCATCTCTGTGGAAAGACCCCAGCCTTTCTGTGAGTGCCCTAATATGACACTGAATCATGATGATGCTCTATTCCGGGAACTATAGAAAATATAAAGTATCCTTTCATTCCCATTACTCCCAGATCCACTCTGACCCATAGTGATAGTACCTGTTAGGGTCCCATCCATGGGTCAAATAGAACTGTTAAATCATTTACTAAACTTGAAACCATTTATGTTGAATAGAATAACAAGCATTAAAAAGCAATACTTGAAACTATTTAACTGTGTGCAAATAAAACTGTGTTCGTCAAAACTGAAGTCATTTAACTGTGTGCCAATAAAATTCTCAGTGTTAGCCATTCCTGAAACCATTTAACTGTACGTCAATATAACTGTTAGTGTTGGTAATAGTTGAGACTATTTAATTGTGTACAAATAAAACTATTGATGTTAGACAAATATACTTGAAACCATTAAACTCTATGCAAATAAATGATCCCTGCCTCGTTTAAAAATTGTTTCCTAAAATATGTAAAATATATATATATATATATATATAGGATTTAGCATTAAATAACCTACAAGGTTTGATACGCCGTAAAGCACAAGCAATCAACTTTTCGCTGTCTATCATTTTCACACTATGGTTCACCGGGACAACAACTGTCTCTTTTTGCTCTTTTGTCATTGTAGATATCAATTTAAGGAGGAAATGAAAGGTAAAAGAGACGTGCTTCAATGTTCTGTTTAAAACGAAACCAATGAATTGTGTAATTGTGTTGTGTACATGCTCCTTTTGATGTGTGTGCGTGCGTGTGTGTGTGAGTGTGTATGTGTGTGTGAGAGAAAGAGAGAGTGAGTGTGAATGTGCAGGAGGGTGGTATATGTGTCATCGAGGAAGAGGCATTGAAACGAGATTTTAAGAAAGAGAAGGTTTTGATCACATTGAGCAAAAAGAGAGAGAGAGAGAGAGAGGGGGGGTGAAAAGAAAGCAAATAACGTAAAGCAGAAAGAAGTTGGATGGCACGAAATGGGATGTTACAGGAATGAGAAAAGCGAATGAAAGTCGAGACGGAAGAGTGCAGAATATTGAATATCGGGAATTATGAAAGGATTAGAAAATATTTCAGCGACAGCCACAGACAAGAAGTGTCCCTTCAGGTTCCCTGGGGCTATTTGGGAGGCTCCAAGAGGAAGTGCTGCCAGAGCTTTACCATACTGAGCATAAATTTATTCTGAAAGAGAAAAGGAAAACGGAAGGAAGAAGCTACAGGGATTTTGCTTCCCTTTTTTTTATATCCTTTCTAGTTCGATTAGGTTTTCTGTTTGTCATTGCTCTTTCAGTTTCTTTTTGTTATTACTTCTCTCATTTTCTGGACGCTTTGCATGGTATGACGGTAAGTGAGCAAGGCTCGGAGAATATTGTGAATTCGATTCTCACTGTGTGTTCTATACTTCTGGTTTGGTTTAGATTAGTTTCTTTATTTAATGGCTTATAAACATTCATGGGTTATTTAATAGTAAAGTCATCTTTTGAGAAGCATAGAAGTGCCACTATTTAACCCATTAGTGGGCATACTTCTGACATCGAGCCAAATCAAGCTAAGCTTATCAAATAACTGGATGCTCTTTGCGTAGTATGATGGTTAGCGAGCAAAATTAGAAGACCAGTGTGAATGAATTCGATTCTCACTGAGTGGTCGATACATCTAGTCTTGCGCCAAACTAAGCTATGCTTGTTAAATAACTGAATAGTTTGCATGGTGTAATAGCTAGCAAGTTATTGGGAGCTCGATTAAAACGGCCTTGTGCCAAACTAAATTTTGTCATTAACTAGGTGCCTTGTATAGAGTAATGGCAAACGAATCTGGATAGCAAACTATAGTAAGTTCAAGTTTCACAATGGGCTCTATGATTCTTGCCTTGTTCCCAACTAAGCTAATTCCAGCGACTAACTAGTCACTTTGCATGGTATCATGGCTAGGGAGCTAGATAAGAAGACTATTGTGAGTGAGTTTGATTCTCACTGGGTGGTCTATACATCTAGCCTTAAGCCAAATTAAGCTTAAACTGGGCGCCTTAAGAAGTATAAGGGCTTGAGAGATATGAAAACAAGAGCAAGTGAGTTCGATTCTCATTGGGTGTACTCAGTATCTCGCTTTGTGCCAAACTAAAATTTGCTTTGTAAATAACTAAGTGTCATGTGTGGTTTAATGTCTAAAGAGCTAGAATCGAAAACTATGGTTTGTGGGGTGTGGTTTAACGCTCCATGATTCTGGCCTTATATCAACCTTAGTAAAATCTTTTCTTTTTTTTTCTTTGTCTTTCCTCTCGGAGCACACTGAAAGTACCAGTTACGACTTGGTCATTGGGTGGACGTGTACCATTGGAACATTCCTTTTTCATCTAAAAATGTTGTTATGGACCGTTCGGCAAAATTTTCTTCGGAATAACACCGAACAATCAGATTATAAAGAAAGGTTATGGAAAAAAGTTGCCCAAGTTTATTTCTTTGTTTCATAAACTTCGACGATTATTCAATGCCAAAGTCGTCTTTATAGAAGAACTATCCAGCAATACAATGGTATCAGTTCTGTCAAGATGTTAATACTGCTAAAATACATAAAGACTAAGGCAGCTAAAAATAGCCAAAGACAATCAATTTGTCGAACATGTACGTTGTTTGCCGGATGAGATGTGTCCTATTTGATGTAAAAGTAACGTCCTACTCGAAAAATTTAACGGGCACTTTTTTTTCCAAAAATGTGTTTATAATCTCATTTTTTTTTTTTATTTTTAATCGATGTTAGTCCGAAGAAAAAAATTTCTACTTTATTATAACGAATATTTTAATAGTGGGAGGATTTCA
This sequence comes from Sepioteuthis lessoniana, assembly GCA_963585895.1. Lineage (NCBI taxonomy): Eukaryota > Metazoa > Mollusca > Cephalopoda > Myopsida > Loliginidae > Sepioteuthis > Sepioteuthis lessoniana. The sequence continues at coordinate 4,995,743 of OY757905.1, forward strand.
GCTGTATATGTCAACCGGTCACTGAATTTAAGCAGCGATGTCCTTCTATCAACCATTGTTTCTAGTAAGTCTCCAAGACTGTATCCGGAGTCCCCACAGTTGATGTATATAAGACTTTGCTGATTGGCCAACACTGGCACGTCCATGTGTAGGAGTCCATAAGAGAACGTCGCTTATAATTTTGTCCTTACATCTCCAGCAGTGTCTTGTTCGTTTTGGATCGTTTGTGAGATGGGAGTTATGTGATCGTACAGCTGCTGTTTATTGGGTGCAGTTTCGAGGATTTGTTCAAAACAACACGTAGCCTTTTTGTGTAGTTGCCATCTAGCTTTTTCTCAATGCATTTTGCTAGAGACCAGGTGGTGATTCCATACAGTAGTATTGACTCAACCATAACTTGGAAGAAAACGACAAATATCGTCAGTTTGTAGTAGACTAAGCAAAGCTTGATAAATAATATCACACCGAAAGCAATGGTTCCAAACTGATCACTGATGTGTTCAACTCGATCTTTAGTAAGATAGATGACCACTTTGGAATTGCCAAATTTTGCTAAACTAAACAAAAGCAGAAGTTATTCCTTTCTTCATTTCATTCTTTCTTTATTTGTGTTTGTAAGTATTAAAACATTTTATTTCGGAACGTTCTCTGTATTTTCATATGCAAATAAATATATTCAAATATGCATATACAACTAAATATATGGAAATATGCATATATAAATGAATAATGATATCCTTCTTTTTTCTTCTTTTTCTTTTCTTTATGTATCGGTGTTTTTTGTTTTATTATCTTTTTTTTTTGTTTTTGTCTTTTTGATTTCTGTTGAATCTATTTAATTATTTATTTATTTATACTTTCTCTCTGCTTTTAACATTTATCATAATCATTTTTACCAGACATTTTTTTTTCTTTCTTTCTTTTTGTACATATTGAGATTTTATTTTATTTTGCTCTCTCTCTATCTATCTATCTATCTCTTTCTCTCTCTCTCTCTCTCTCTCTCTCTCTCTCTCTCTCTCTCTCACACACACACACACACACACACACACACACACATATATACACGCGCACACGCGCACAAAATAATTCCTCTTCTTTCCTTCCTTCTTTCTCTGAGTTTATCTTTTTTATCATTTTTCTTTCTCGTTCATATAATTTTCCTTTCTTTATTTCCTTAAATCATAAGAATCCACCCTTCCTTCATTCATTCATTTTTTCCTTTTTCATTCCTTCCTTCATTTTAGTTTATTCTTTTTTCTTTTTTCTTATTTTCTTTCTGGTCGGTATCAATCTTTCTTTCTTTCTTTTTTTCTTTTTCCATTCTTGTAATTATTTCCCTTAGCTCTCAAAAAAATCTTCCTTCCTTCCTTCCTTCTTTCAATCCTTCTTTCCTTCGCGTCTTTGAGGGATTTTTCTTTTTTTGCTAGTTTTCTTTATAGTCTACATAATTTTTCTTTCTTTCTTTCTTTCTTTCTTCTTGCATTGCTTAAATAACATAGTTGTGAAAGGAGGAATGATAATCTGCTCAGATGATCTCTCCAGATCTTACAGACATTTTTTCTACCATTTACTGCAGCAGTGCAGTAAATGTTTAACTGTCTCCGGTAAAAGCACTCACGAGGCATAAACCTCGTACATATTGGCAAAGATATGAATCCAATTATTCTCCCGCTAGATATGGGTAAATAGTAGGACAGACTAAGCTCTTTAACTTTGGTATGGTAACCGGCCTGGAAAAAGAAAAACCTCTCAGTCAAACGAGTTGTAGACCTGGAGAGGGATAGGCTCCAAAAAGGCACGTTACATGAGGAGATACCCCGCGATCAAACCTCGTCATGGGACCTATGAAGAAAAAATGCGTGGTATCAAGACGTTCAGCAATTTAGAATAGGAACCAGTACCGTTTAGAATATGTACCAATTCCATTTAGAGTAGGTACCAATTCCATTTTAGGTAGGTACCAATGACATTTAGAATATGTACCAATTCCATTTAGAATCGGTATAAAATAGCAAAGGTCATAATGTAAACGAAACAATGGTTACTGTATATATTAGTAGTCAGTCCTCTGCTTCCATTCAAGAAACACAAATCTCCAACAAATGCCCGACTTCTGCATCTAAATTCGACCAGTATACCGCAGTAATAAGCAATTACTTTCATTAACCCAAACCCTTCGCCAAGAGTCGAATGTAACATGAGATTAATTCCTAAGTCTTCTTTCACACTCTCCCCCTCCCTCTCTCTCTCTCTCTCTCTCTCTCTCTCTCTCTCGATATATATATATATATATATATATATATATATATATCGCAATCCACAAACAGGCTGTTTCGTTGTACTCCAACTCTTCAGTGTGACTAGACACGTAGGACGCTCAACTTTTCGTTAGATTTAGTATCATACTGCTCAGCCAGCAAGCGAACCACATCAGCTCGGGAATTATAAGGCATCATGTAGTAGCTTTCATTTGTTTACATTTTTGCCTTACCGGACACCAGAGTGCTCAATTCATTCGAAGAGCTTTGTATTATGCGAGTGGCAGCCGTAAATTCCTTGGCCTGAGTGCTCAACCCTCGTGATGTAGTTTTCTGTTGGCTGTGTAGGGAGTTATATCTATTAGCCCCTATCCTAACAAGGATAAAGAATTCATTTTACATAACAAATATATATATATAAATAAGATTACTATGACTTATTGGGTCTCATCAGCAGTGCATACCGTGATCTCCACCACTGGAGATCGAACCAGTTATCACAGAATACAGAAACCGAAATTCTACCACTGGGCGACCAATTCATGCCACACATAAGCGATGCCAAATCAACTAGTCATTGTGAGAATGATGAGACCCAGTACAGCTGTTCAGTGTTCCGTATGTCGCATGTAGGTGTTTGCCGAATTTTCTAGTCATGGTAATTTAATTAATACAATATCAATTCCTCTACTTATATATATATATATATATATATATATATATATATATATATATATATATAATGCCCTTGATTCAGTTAGGAATATCGATCACGCTTATCGAATATTAGACAGTAAAATATCAGTTAAAATTTAAAATAATTATTAAATGTCAAGGTATGAAATTATTGATACAATTTTTTCTCATTCATGTATATATATATAAGTGTGTGTGTGTGTGGATGGGAGACAATGTTAATTTTAAAGCACAATAAAGATGGTTTGAAATCAGTAATTTCCTTCTCCTAGACTGGTTGACTATCCAAGATCTAATAAGCAAATCTACCCTACTATTTACCTATAGTTGGTGGCTGGCAAAACAGTTTTGAATGTAAGACTCAAATCTAAAACTAAAAAGGCTAAAATAATTATTACGCTTAGTTCTTTCTTTCTTTTTATTTAATTGTCTTTTCTGGTACGTTCTTTTCTTTTCTTTTTCTTCTTTGTTTTTTTTCTCTTTTTTTTGTGTCTTATTTCCTTAAATGAAACTTTTTTCTTTTTTCTTTAATTTCTTCTTATTTTCTTCTTTTTTTTTTTAAATTTTTCTTATACGTTAAATCCTTTTTGTAATTTTGTTTCGTTCCCTTAACTCAAACATTTTTCTTTTTGCCTTTCTTTCTTTATTTATTTATTTCTTTCTTTCTTTCTTTATTTCTTTATTTATTTCCCTTTAACAGAAAATTTTTCTTTCTTCCTTTCTATCTTTTTCTTTTTGCTATTGTTGTTGTTGTTATGATATATTCTATTTTACATTTAAATTTCATTTCCTTCTCTCAAAAACATTTCTTTCCTTATGTATTTCTTGTTCTTAATACTCAGTGTACAAGCAAATGATTAATATTAGATACAATTGTTAGTTTTAGATAGCAATGCTTGAAACTCTTTAACTGTGCACAAACAATTAATATTAAATAGAATTATTTGTGTTTGATAGCAATACATGAAACCATTCAACTTTATGTAACGAAATGAGAACTAACATGTTTAAAAATAATCTTACCTAAAATCTATTTGCTTACAAATCATATATATATATATATATATATATATATATATATAACAGGATTCGACATTAAATTGGCTACAAGAGTTGATATGCCATTAAACCAAAACCTTACCTAATCTATGATTTTCTCTTTTCTCTTTTTAATCTTTCTTCCTTTTTATTGTGTAATACATTTTCTTCTTTTGCTTATAAATGTATCGTCTTTACTCGTATATATATATATATATATATCAATTTTTAAATAACCTACTTTTTGTCTAAAATGGACGTCGACATATATATAAGTAATAACTTTGTAAAGTCGAAATAAAACATAAGAACAACTTCAAAAATCAATTTTATGAATCCCCAAAAACTCATTAATCACTTCTTAAGAAACTAAAATATACATGTCACACTAACCCTTTCCCGTTATAGTTGTCATTCCCAAAGCCTAGTTTGGCACAAGGTCAGAAGTATATGGCACTCAGCGTGAATAAAAATCACTTACAGTGGTCTGCTAGCCTAATGAGTCGATCCATTAAATGACGAAAGACAGTGCTTCGATTTTGTACAAGTCGGTGCGTATGAGACACTTTAGGAGTGTTTACTTTGTTTAATTTTGTTTAAAACAAGATCAGTAAATACAGGGTGTCCAATGAGGATTGAATACATTAAAATGGTCCTCCATTCTAATTTGCTTACGTGATCAGCCCAGTATATGTTAGCTTTGGAAAAAAAAAAAACGTAAGAAGCACTTAGAATTTTTTTCTTGATTACCATTGTACCACGTCGAGGTTCACCTTGTCCCAAAATAGTTGATACGTTTGTATGCAAATTTCATCCAGAAAATATTTGAACCCGGTAGCGTAGAGGTTAACGAGATGGACTGTGACATCATAGTAAACGAATTTGATCACATTTCACCCCATTATGTTCAATTTCGGAAAAGCATGGACCCATTTATACCCCAAGTTATCAGTTAAAAAGAGTTGTTACTGCTTTTCTGCAAGGGTGAATTTCGCATTAAATATCCCATGAAGTTGGATAGGCCGTTAAACGAAGAAACCGAACAAAACCTGATGGGAAGAATCTTCTGTTTTAATTCTATATGTAGTTTACACACTTATATTGTTTAACATGTTTTTAAGACATCATTCAATGTTTTTCTTTTTTATCTTCTATCTTTTCTCATCTTCTTCTTTTCTTTATACGCAATTTCTTTTTTTTTTACAGTTCTTTTTTTTATCTATGCTAGAAACATTCACTATATTATATTTTCATTTTTATGATCGTAATTAGATTTCCTTTATTTCTTTTAACTGTTCGGGATTCTAGTATCCCGTTTTTCTTACCATTTATTTTTCTCCTCTTTATTTACGTTTTTTTTTTTTTTCAAATTTTCATTTTTAATCCTGCATAGCAATCAGCTGCACTTCTCATTTCTTGCTTTTCAATCTTACTTTGGAATTATCTATTTATTAGATGTTTTCTCACCTTTTCCTGAGGTCTTCATTTATATACATTAAATATGCGAACTTAATCTAATGTAGCTGTATATATCAATTTATATATATATATATACATATATGTCTGTGTGGAGGGGGTGTTGGTGCATGTACTTGTGTATGTGTATATGTGGTAAAATGTGAACGCACATGTGTAGGTATGTTTTAACATTTCTTCTTTGTATCAAGAATTTTTGTGCACACAAGACAATACTATCATGGGCTATGAATATAATCGAAAATGTATATATATATATATCTATATATATATATATATATGTTCGTGTATGTGTGTATGTGTGCGTGCGTAGATATATATGTAAAATTATATATACGTGTATATATATGCATGAATATATGTCTGTTCATGTATATGTAGATAGATTGATATGTATATATATTCATATATATATATATATATATGAGCATGTATATATATATATATATACATGTATATATATTAACATGTATGTATATGTATGCGTATTCATATATGTGTGTGTGTGTGCGTGTGTGTGTGCCTGCGCGCGCTAATGAGTGTATGCACGTGTGTTTTACAACAAAACCTCACCATTTATTCGCACCACACCCCTGCACGGCCAAACAAACCGAGTAAGCTGAGTTTTCGGGGGAAAAGGCGAAGAAAAAATGAAAAAAAAAGCTATTAAGTTCGTCCAATGAAAACTCGGCAAATAGCACACGTGATTCCGCCTATTTAGCTCTTCAATTGGACTAATGGTGTCATCAAGATGTCTCTCACTGACCCCAATATCAAAAGCCTTTTCTCCCACTCTACCACCAGCCACACTCCAAATCTGGCGGGAAAGCGTTGTTTCGGCGTTAAGGTTAATGCACATGGAGGGCATCAAGTGACAACTTCAAGCTATAAAGGAAAAGAGAAACAGAGAAGAGAGAGAGAGAGAAAAAAAAAAAGAAAGAGAGAGAGAGAGGTGGAAAGGGAGAGAGAGAGGAAAGTAGAGAGAGAGCGGGAGGAAGGGAGAGAGAGAGACAGACGAAGGAAAAGATAGAGAAAAAGAGAAAGTGTGAAGGAAAAGGAAAGAGGAATGGATGTAGACAATAAGATGGAGGAAGATAGATGGACAGAGGGAGATAGTTTGTTTACGATAGACCAAGATGCAAGAGCCGCGGGTGGTGAAGAACCTTTGGAAAAAACATATGTAGGAGACGGAAATATAAATATGTATTTATGCATAAATGTTGGAGTGTGTGAGTTTGCGTATTTTGTTGTTTTACTTGGTTTTGTTTTTTGTTTGTTTGTTTTTTTGTTTTTTTTTTTTGTGTTTTGTTTTTTCGAAGACCTAGTGAAAGCGAGATTTAATGCTTTTGGCCAGGTGTCTACAAAAGAGATGGTTTCAAAAATGCATTTTTAAAAGGCATTTTAAGATATTGACACTCACAATACAGAATTTTGTTGAGAAACACTTGAAGTCTATAACAACAACTTTCGATCAACTCATTGCTGAAAATAAGACGCTCCATATCAATGCTATACAGAAATTATGGCGTGTGGTTTTGTCCAGGCCCCTTGGACTTTGTAATAATTGAAGTTCATGAAGAATTTCAAACAAAAACTGGTGTTGAACTTTTAACTTCTGTCCTGACTTCCTTTTGAATTTCTGTGGGTTACCTAGATATCAAGAACAAACCCGCTCCATTTATTTTTTGGTCTCTTATTTTCAGGACTTTTACATTCATATTTCTGTTGTTTCGTATTTCTTGAATTCATTGTTGTCTTAGTGGCGTTGATTTCTCAAATTTTGTTCAAAAATTATACTATAGCAGAATTAGTTTTGTTTAATTCCAACACACAGAATGGCTTCTCAACAGCTACAGTTTTGGCTCTATGACTTAGAATCAAACTCTTAGTGCTCATGAAAGCTTTAAAACATTTAACTTGCACACATAGAAAATAAATCAGGAAGCTATATATAATTGTATAAGAGGTAGGTTTCATAAGTAATACGACTATTTACGTTAAAAATATTATCAACTCAAATATAAATCAGCATTATCTCTTTTGAAATAGTTCCGATAGGAAATCATACACAGAGGAAGATATTGTTCCCACCACCCGTGAAAACAATCTTTCAAATCCTCAACTGAAACTACCTTGAGTTGGTCCGTCATGACCCGTTGCACATTATCAAAATACCGACTGTATCTTTTTACGGAGAGGTAAGGCCCTTCCTGTAAAAAGGAGGGTTGGGTAAGAGGATAACTCCCATCCAATGATGAAGCTCCTTTTCTGGAGCTCTGCAGAGTGTGGAATACTACTTTATTACCATTACTCTCAAACCTGCTCAAACCCCGAGGGGAAAATCTATTAAGGTCCCATACACGGGGCAAATAGATATTTGCAAATTATTACAGTTTGATAGGAACGCTTGAAACCATATGACACTGGGCAAACATTTTTTTTTTTGCCTTTAGTGAGTTTTTCACAACTGGTTTAATGAGGTGTCTTTCACTGGGGCTTGAGTGACAGCAAGGTTTCTCAGGTCACGCGCATTCTTCCCATTATCGTAGACTACCTTAAGGTCTGTATGGTCTCGATTCTTCCTCTGATTTCCAATTCCTCCAGTCTTTTTTCCAAGCCTTAGGGAACCTCTCTAAGTGTACCAACTACAATTGGTAACACCAATACTTTCATGTTCCACAGTTTTTTTTGTTTTGTTTTTTGTTGGTTTTTATTTTGTTTGTTTTATTTTGTTTTGTTTTTTATTTCTATTTTTTGTTATGATTAAATAGCCATTCATGTATATATATATATATATATATATATATATATATATATATATATATATATAAATATTAACACTTGATGGCAATTTAATGACCAGTCCTCTTTATATATACACACACATACACACATATATATATATATATAAAGACGACTTGTCATTAAATAGCCATCCAGGGGTTATATATATATATATAGAGAGAGAGAGAGAAAGAGAGAGAGAGAAGACTTGTAATTTAGAAGCCATCAAGAGTTCATATGTCGTAAAACACAACCAAACAACTTGAAACTATATAACTATGTGCAAACTATTAGATAGGAACACTTAATATCACATAATAGTGTGCAAATTATTCGTATAAGGAATACATAACATCATATAATACGTGATATCATATAATGCAGGATATCATATAACTATGTCCAAACAAATAGTAATAGATAAGTTTTAAAAATGTAGTTTTAAATAAATCCAATGTAATTTGGAAAATCTAGTTCTGATTCGAATCAAACATTTAAAAATCAATCAAATTTCGGTGTTAAATAAACTGATAAGAACTTGATAAGCCGTTAAACAAACGAACCAAATAAAAGCAATCCATATTTTAAAGAGAAGATTTATGCTGGGTTTTGATTTTAAGGAACAGGAAAAAGCCAAAATGGAATAAGGAGGCTATGTTTTCTCAAGAATATTCTTTTCAGCAAATAAAATCATTCCCCGCCACAAATAACAGGATTTTAGGACTCAATTTTGCGCCGTTCCTTGATTAGTTCCTAAATTAATATTGATATGTATTGATCTCCTCTATGCACTAATAAATAAAAAGTATGGAATAAATATGTGTTGCACCAATCTTTAAATAGGAAGGACCAATCTGCCTTCAAAATCAGCATTCAAAATTCTAGCGAGGCTCGAACACCAACCACCAATACCTGTTGTGATATATCGTCAGTTGACCTATGTCATACTTTCATAAAACATTTACGTAAATTATCTCTCTCTCTCTCTATATATATATATATATATAGAGAGAGAGAGAGAGTGAGGGAGAAGGATGGGAAAAGGGAGGGAGAAGGGGATAGTGGACAGAGCCGAAACTTGTGTTTGGGTATGTCAACTGTCTAAAAATGCATACGCTTTCCAGTTTGTCTGCAGACAAAAATCGTTTCTACTTTGGTTTTTATGCCCTTTTGTCCAGTTAGATGGATATTTTCTGGGTTTTTTTAGCTTCTGCTACTCTATTGCTGATGGTGCTGTAGCTGATGAGGCTGCTGCTCCGTCTGCTGCCAAAGTCCCGAATATGGCCGAAGGAAATGCCTCAGGCTGAGTGGCAGACCCACTTAGACGCGTAACGGGAATGAGTCCCCTTAGACGAACATTAGGAGCGCCTTCGATATCCGATGAAATAGAGATGGCGCTCATCCGGAACTCAAACAGAAAGCACTTCCGTTATGATAGACAATGGTATAGATGGACGATATGGGCGTGAAGAGAAGACGGGTGGTTTTCCAGATTAGAATTCTGATCGTGGTTTATTATGTAATCTCTTATATATACACAAGCCCAGGGCTCTGCAAAGAGGTAAGACTCCCCCAATGAGTGTCCTAGATATCTCATTGAACAATATGATGGTGAGGCTCCAATTTGGAGCTTTAGGTAATGTGGATTACTCATTCATGGTAGTACCTGATAGGGTCCTACCAATGGGTCAAATAGTACTGTTTGATATTTAAACTGAGTGCAAAACAAATGATATACTAAATTGAATTGTTAGAAATAGAACTGTTTGCTCATTTATATAAGTATAAACAAATAACTGATGTTTAATTGAAATGTTAGTGATGCGTAGCAATAATTGGTACTTTTTTTTTTTTAGTTTGGTTTAATGGCATATCAACTCTTTTTAGGTTATTTAATGCCAAACCCATTCTCCGAGAAGAACAGTAGTGGTACTATTTAACCCATAGCTGGGAGGATAAGGGGTTCATACCTTTCCCAAGGGTATTTGGCCGAAAGTGAACGTAATATCGCGACTGGAGTACGAACTCGCGTACTACGATTCCGTAGTCCATCGTTTTAACCATTACACCACGAGGAAACCCCCAATAATTCGTACCATTTAACCATGCGTAAATGAATGAATAACGTTGAATAGAATAATTAGTGTTAAATACTAATACTTGTAAACATTTCACTGTGTGCAAACAAATAATCAATATTAAATAGCGTTATAAGTGCTTGATAGCAATAATTGAAACCATATAACTGTGCATAAACAATAGCAATACTAGTGTGCAAACAAATTAGTTCTAACTCATTTAAAAATGAAAATACCTACAAACTATTCACTTACAAACCATATATGTATATCCATTTAAATGTGTGCAAACAAATGACTGATGTTAAATTGTTATTGTTACATAGCAATACTTGAAACCATTTAATTGTGTGCAAATAAATGATAAATAGTAAACTGAAGTATTCCTATCAGATAGAAATGCGCGAAACCATTTAACTGTGTGTAAAAAAGAGCTCAGGCTCATTTAAAAATGTTACCTATAAAATGTGTTTACAAATCATATATATTTAATATATATGTATAAAGAGGATTTTGCATTAAATGACCCGCAACGGTTGATATGCCATAATGTTATGTTTTGACCTTCGACCCGGCCCCCAAAAAATGCTATTCCAAGGTGATGCAACGGAAGGAAGTGAGACATTCCAGTGGCAGTTAGGAGAGGAAATCGCGTGGGCGGAAATTGGCTGATGAAATGGGACAAGGTAATTCCCATGGTACACTACAGAGTGATGCACTGGAAGAGAGTGACCTCTGAACTGCATGACAGTTATTTCCGCTTGATGACGATTAAACATTCGACTTCAATGATCGAGTGGGTGTCGAACGATTATATAATTGAGTTGAGTTCGACGAGCCAGTGGAATTGAGTTCTGGTTCCAGTTGAGTTCGACGCCCAGGGGGGCAGTTGAGTTAGAGATCGGACGGAGATAGACGAGATGTGGTAAGGAAAGCCACATCAGGCCGAAGGGGCCATTTGAACCCCGATGGAGTGGACCCCAGCATCAGGAGAACAAGAGAGACACAACGTGACGGTCATAACAGTGGGGTCAAAATATTGCAGTTATGTTCGATCTCCAGCTCCCTCTCATATGCAACGCTTGAACAACCCTTTCGAACCCTTGCAATAAAGTGAGAGGTAAAATATTGTTAAAGAAGTCTTCCTGCGTCGTTTATTCCTGCGTCTGGCTTTGTCATTGCGTCTGTCTTAATTATTGTGTCGTTGTGATGCTGTAGATGAGCATACAACAATAAAACTATACCAAACCAACCCAAACTAATATACACATTACCAGCATGTTTTTTCTTGTTTTGTTTTTTTTCTTTTTGGTGGTGGTCGGGGGCTTTTTGGTTGCGTTCTTCAAGGTTTCGAACAGTCCTTACAGGTTTTTTCCCAGTCGGCTGGGTGGGAGGCTGTAGAATACACTGACTGCACATTTGCAGAGGGGTAAGTTTCCTGGATATAACACTAAACAATCTGATGGTGAGGTTCCAGTAATGTTGGGGCTTTGGGGAATGCAGAGCACCCCTTCATTGCCATTGTTCCCAGGTCCACTCTGGCCCGGCGTGGTAGCACCTGATAGGGGCCCTACCTATGGATTAAATAGAACTAACAGCATACTTATGCTAAACTGAATTGTTTGATTAAATTGAATAGCTTGAAATAGAACTGTTTTTGTCAATTAAACCGTACTTACATATAAACTACGTGCTTATGCTTAACTAGATTATGTGAAATTGAACTGTTTTTTTTACATTGAATCTATACTTTCACTAAACTGATTTGTTTAATATAGAACTGTTTTGACATTTAACTGCGTGGAAACAAAATCTGTTCTTATACTAAACTGAATTAATTGAATCAGAACTGCTTGACTAAACTGAATAGCTTGAAATAGAAATGTTTTTCACAATAAAACTGTAATTACATTTAAACTGCGTGCTTGTGCTGAAATGAATTGTTTGAAATAGAACTGATTATTTACATAAAAATGGATTTGGCGTTAAATAACATACAAAGGTTGATATGCCATAAAACCAACCAACCAACCAACCTTACAGGTTTGATATCATTGCTCTCCATGTAGGTCTTCACTTTACTCTTTATTTAATTCGAGAATATTATCACCCTTATCTTTTCAGTGCTACTTTCTGTCTTGCTTTTTGCTGAAATTAATACAGGCTTTTTCCAAAACAACGAAACCTTCTTTTAACAACTTGTATTTCTTGTTATTGCAATAGCTTCAAAAAGGTTTTCAGAAAACTATCCCTTAATAATGTTCACCCCCACCTCCCAGCCTACAAATGTGACAGGTAAGTAACACGTGACATTTTCTACTTCTTTGATACTTAGCGAGTTCCACCGACACTATTTCTGTTTTCAACCTTTCAATCATTTTTTTTTAATTTGTACACTTTTATGTTATAAAGTATTCCTATCTAATACTAATAATACCAATGGTAAGGGAAAAAAATTAAGAGGGCATTTTGGGGGAACTATCGGATGAATTGACTCAATTTGATCTGTATGTACCGGATGATTGAGACTTAACTCCCAGTTTTAAAATTCTGATAATTTATTTCATAACTATAAATTTTACCATAAATTATAAGTATTTTGAAATAAAGAGTTACTTTTTAATCGCCCTGTAGATATTGTATTAACAGTATATAGGTTTCGTGCAAAGATTCTTCCATTTTTCTTTGAAAGGTTTATGTGCGAAGATGCTCAAACAAATGATTATAGTTTATACCCAAACGTATGGTTCAAAGTAACTGTAACAATCTAGAAATAATCATTAGTTTGCAAGTTACATGGTTTTAAGTATGCCTTAATAATACGAATAGTTTTCAAACAGATATATTGCCCAATCGGCTCTGGCTGTAGAATACACCGAGTAGATCTTGGCATATGACACTAAACAATCTGATGGTAAGGTCCAGTAATACAGTAGCTTAGGGGAATGCAGAGTACCCCTCATTGCCATCGCCCCCAGGTTCACTCTGCCCCGGAGTGGTAACACCAGATAGGGTCCTATCTATGGGTTCAAATATAACTAAACTGTGTACTACTGCTAAAGTGAACTGTTTGAAAAAAAGTATATTTGACACTGAAACTGTGTATTTATGCTAAACTGAACTGCTTGAAATAGAACTGTCAGAACTTTTGCAACACTGAATAGCTTGAAATCGGACTGCTTTTGACATTAAAACGGTATAATTATGCTAAACTGAATTGTTTGAAATAGAACAGTCAGAACTTTTGCTAAACTGAATTGCTTGAAATCCGATAGCTTTTGACTTTGAAACAGTATACTTACGCTGAACTGAATTGTTTGAAATAGAACTGTTTTGACACTTAACCATTTGTAAACAAAAACTGTACTTATATTAAACTGAATTGTTTGAAATTTAATTCGGTGTTAAATGACCCGATAAGTGTTGATATGCCGTAAACCGAAACAACCAACTAACTAACCAACCAACTAAACAGTTATATTTGACTCATAGATGAGACCCTAACAGATCGTAGCACTCCGGATCAAAAGTAACCTGGGAATAATGGCAATGAATGGCAACTTCTCGTTCCACTAAGCTCCATTAATGCAGTTTAGTGCATAACGAGGAGGATACCTCTTTTTTAGATTGGGGGAGTCATACCCCTTTGTAGAGGATACAGTTGGCTGACTGAGCAATCTAACATGTTGGTAATTGTTTGAATTCAAAATTTTCCATCAAGACCAGCTTAACTATTTACAAGTCTAAAGAAATCAGCCTGACCCACTATTTACCCATAGCGGCAGGGAGTAGAGATAGATTCATGCCTTTCCCAAAAGTATTAATACAAACGCATTCCAGGTTTTGAACTCGGGACTACAAATTTGGATAACAAGATCTGGTTTGTCTTAACTCTTTTTGTTACATGAAACATATTTAAATATATGAATAACTCGCTTTTCTGCAATATAGCACTTTGCTAAATCTGTGGCGAGATATTTTCGCCATCTTTAAACTGATTTGTGAATACAATTTTGAAAAACTCTTTTGACTCAGAACGCCTCGTCGGAGGGGCTTAAAATACACTGACAGTATCCCCTACAGAGGAGTAAAACCTTCTTAAAAAGAAGTGTCCTGGGTGTTACACAAACCTGCATTGGATGGTGCGGTTCCAGTTCTGAACATCCGAGGAGTTTCAAGTACCCTTCATTGCTATTACTCCCAGACCCACACTCACCCGAAGTGGTAGTAACTGTTTGAGTTCCATTCCTGAGTCAAATTGATTTGTTTAAAACATTTTCATATTAAATTCGATAAGACCGTGTGCAAACAAAAAAACACTTAAAAACAACAACAAAAATGTAAATATGAACGTACAATGAACATGATTCCTTAATCTCGGAACAAAAAATAACCCATGCCGTTAGAATAAATTAATCATTTAATAAATTGCTTCAGATCTGCTTTTAATGAACTTCCTCTATGCGTGCTGTCTTTAGCATCTCTTTGAACTTGTTCAACCAATTGTCCATATTACTATGGTCAACTCTTTCCTCCAGCCCAGTCTGCGGGGGCTGTAAGAATACACAGTTTGCAACTCTGCAGAGAGGTAAGACTCGCCCCAACAAGTATCCGGGATATGACACTAAACAATCTGAGTGTGAAAATCCAGCCCTGAAGCTTTGGGGAATGCAGAGTACCCCTTCATTGCCGTTACCCCCAGGTCCACTCCGACTTTGAGTGGTAGCACCTAATAGACTCCTATCTATGGGTCAAATAGAACTGTTTAACATATAAACTGTGTGCAAACAAATTTTTTTTAGGTTAAATTGAATTTACAAATAGAACTGTTTAATAATTTAACTTTGTGTAAACAAATGACTGATATTTAATTGAATTGTTAATGATACATAGCAATATTTGAAACCATTTAACTGTGTGCAAAAAAAAACTTTGGCTCGTTTAAAAATTTCGTCAACAAAATGAGTTTACAAATAATATATTCAATATATATATATGAATAAATACTATTTGGCATTAACTAACCGACAGTGGTTGATATGCCAAAAACCAAACCAAAAGAAATCAAACTAATGTCTCCTCTCTATACATATTTTTCTGAGCTTTCTGTTGGTTGTCAACAAAAGTTCATCATTCTTAGTTAAAGAATTCGATCGCAGCTGAAATGTTTCTACTTCAAGTTCATAACAATGCAATAACTGAAAATACGTAATACAATATACCACAACTAAAAATAGATGCAGTAAGAATTATCTAATTTGACAGTCATTTGGCTTAGGCTGTAAAATACGCCGACTGCATCTCGGCAGAAAGGTAACACCCGCCAAAAAAAACGATTGTCCTGATTATGACACTTAACTGGAGCGTTTAGGAATGTGGATTACCCATCTACGGTTAATGCTTCCAACTCCACTCTAGCCCAGCGTAGTAGTGCCAGCTGGGGTCCCATCTATGGGTCGAATAGAACGGTTCAATCTTTTACAATGGATTATTATATGACAGAATTATTAGTGCTAAATTCCAAAACTTGAAACCATTTAGCTGTGCACAAACAAACGATTAACAGTATATAGAATTATTAGTGTTGGATAAAGATACTTGAAACCAAGCAGTTTAAATGTAAGTGCAGTTTAATCGTGAAAAACATTTCTATTTCAAGTAATTCAGTTTAGTCAAGCAGTTCTAATTCAACTAATTCAGTTTAGTACAAGTAAAGATTTTGTTTACACGCAGTTAAATGTCAAAACAGTTCTATATTAAACAAATCAGTTTAGTAAAAGTACAGTTTCTATGTCAAAAACTGTTCAATTTCAAACAATTCAGTTTAGCATAAGCCTGTAGTTTATATGTAAGTACGGTTTAACTGTTAAAAACATTCCTATTTCAAGCTATTCAGTTTAGCTAAACAATTCAGTTTTGCATAAGTATGCTGTTAGTTCTATTTAACCCATAGATAGGGCCCTATCACGCCAGGCCAGAGTGGACCTGGGAGCAATGGTAATGAAGAGGTGCTCTGCATTCCCAAAAGCCCCGGCATCACTGGAACCTCATCATCAGGTTGTTTAGTGTCATATACAGGACACACATTGGTGGGGGTGGAAGGGTCTTACCTCTCTGCAGAGATGCAGTCAGTGTATTCAACAGCCCCAGCCGACTGGGCAATATATATATATATATATATATATATATATATATATATATATATATAACTTCATGACGATACACTATCGAATACTTTTCAAATATTTCCCTTTCTTCACGCTTTCCCCTTTTCTTCTTTCTTTCTTCCCTCTTTCCTCTCTTTTTTTCTTTTTCATTCTTGACTTTCCACATAAAGAAATCGACTTTTTATAGGCGTTATAACATTACTTGTTTAAAAATTTACTTTTCATATTTTTCTGTATTTGTTTCAAATTGCTATTCTAAATTCATAATTCCCACCCTGAAGATGACAAAAACACTTTCTACCTGAAATTTTCGTAATTTCGTATCTTAAACAATCCCGTCAAATTGCTTCAATGGAACTAATTAAGGTGGAATTAATTAATTAATCTTTTCTCATTCATTTATATGTATTTTCTTTCCGTTTTCTTTATACAACATATTTGTCGAATTAAACTTCATACCTTACGCAAATGTATGCACACACACACACACACACACACACTTATATATCTATATTTATATATATATATACAGACACAGACACAGAAACACGCACACACACATACACACACTTATATATATATATATAAAACCACACACACACACACACACACACACACACACACATATATATATATATATATATATATATATATATATAGAATTAACTTAAATCGCTAGTCGAAAATCTTCTACTAAAGTTTCACCTTAACGGATCATCAGGAAGTTTACCCCCGACTGAATTCTAAGGAGAAATTGCTTTGCTTTATTCACCAAAAACCCCCACCTATCCTAGAATTAGCATAAAAAAAACAACCTCTATAACCTATTCCTAATTATATAGTAACCACGCCCTTTTGTGTTTACAACTATTTAACACCTCCGATCTTTTGTTTAGCATATTCTTGCTTTTACAATTTTTCCTCCATACAAAGATTACAGGTTCTATTACCTGCCCTATATTTGCTGCATTTCTTTATTACTTCCCATTTCATTATCGGATCTACTCCTTGTTTTCCTTAAGTTCCCACACATAACTAGATAAAGCAGTGCTATACCTATACCTCTCGTGCGAGAAACTTGTTCTATGGTTATAGTACCTAGTTTTAAAATCCCCTTGGGTCGACCCAAAATATATCTTTTTATCTCTCTTATTATTCGAATCACTATATACTTCTACTTTATACACTACACACTCCTGCTTACACTTGCCTTCGAGAGGACACCTAACCTTATCCCAACAGTTGCATTTGTCAATCACCTTATGGTTCTTTGTACCTAATTTAGCTATATTACTCCTATTTATTATTCCATTAATGTTTGGCATGCAACTGTAACTTAATTTAATACAATTCTTATTAAATATCTTATGTAATTGGCTCCCACTAGGGAAGTTTCTTTTTAATATCTTGAAGAACTCCTTTCCCAAGTTATTAACTACTTCCATGTTGTAAGGGGGATTAAACCATAAAATTTTTCTAGGTCTATTTCTCCTACCTTGTGTTCCAATTCTATCCCTATTCTTATATTCTAAATTGACCCTATATCCGTTATTTTTTAGAGCCTCCTCATATTCCTGCTTAGTTCGTTCAAAAATTTCCCTGTTGGAGGAGTTATTAGATAATCTATGCTCTATTCCTTTAGGTACATGTTTAAACACCTGTATTGGGTGATTAGATCCCCTGTTTACATAACGCAGATCCTGGTTCCTTTTTCTAAATGGAGATACTGTTCCACTATATAAGTTTAAAGTAATATCAAGATAATCAGTTATTTTTAAATCTGTTTTTACATCTAACCTAAATCCAAAGTCCTCAAACAGCTTATACAATTTTTTTCCAATCCCATCACACTTCTTCGGTGTACTTTTATCCACTATAATCAGTCCGTCGTCTCGGTAAAGCCCATGGTTATTAGGGTCCATAATCTTATTAATGCTATATAGTAATACACACCCGACGAGCTCACAAATTTCTGCACCATCATATGCTCCGATTGAAACGTCAAAATTTCCACCCTCCCCTTTTTTTTATCCATACACTATCTTCATAGTATAACAATGTTTTACGACAATGCTTAATTATTTCCACCTTATCTAGAGGTATAACCATATGTTCTTTAGCTAACTCTAACGCTCTATCCAATGTCTTTTCTGTTATTGAAGGATAAAAATCCTTTATATCATACTTAATAAAGGAGCACCTATTATCCTTCTCATACTCCTCAAACCACTTAATACAGTCATTAGTGCTCCTCCACTGGTTGATGTTCAATGCCCGTCTAAGTGATTCACATATTTCTTGTACGATTATCTTACTAATCCTACCTATTTGGGTCTTGGCCGGGTTAATGAGCCTACATTCCGGATTCGTCTTGAAATTACTTTTGTGGTCTTTTATAGTAATAAAACAATTCTTGGTATTGTATTTTTCTACTCTATCAACAATACCTAATTTATGCGCCAACATTTTTGCTTGGTTATTTAACTCTTTTTCTAGATCAGGTGGTGCCTTCTTATAATTTTTAACCACCTCCTTAAATATCATTTGCCTATATTTTTCCTTTTCTATCTTATATAAATTGCCCGACTTATCTGACTTTACAAATATTTTTTCGGACTCCTTAAATTTCCTCATATCCTCATACATTTTTTGTTGAATATTATTGCGCATTTTCCTAAATTTTATCTCCTTAACTATTCCTATCATTTCAGCCTCAAATTTATCCATCTCATATTCTTTACAAAGGATTCTATCCTCCTCAACAGAACTAACTTATACTGATGCCTATCAGGTATTGGTATGTTCTTGTATGAATAACTTATGTTCGCTCTCTCCATAGTAACAAGAGCAAAGAAAGTGCTCAATGGACAAACACCAGAGCTTCAATATTTACTAATCTAATATCTACCAGCATTCACGGTACCAGAAAAAAACAAAAAAACCCTGGCCAGGAACAAGAGATAAAAATATCTCGAATCACCGCCCAGAGGAAAAAAAAAAAAGTTTTTTGGGGTAAAAAAGAAAGAAAAGACCAACCTCGTCCGACTCCTTGAAAGAAATCAAGGGGTACTTAGTCAGTGGTCAAAAGAAAACCAAAAAACCCTCAGCGAGTGCTGCAATGCTACAATTACTAAAGTGCTCAACATAAAACAATGGAGCCAATATATACGTGGTAGATTCAATAAGTTTACAGACTTTTTTGTACAGGTATTTAAAATGGTCGCAAACTCTTGAAAATTCACTATGTTATTGCTATACATCTTATGAGATGACTGACCAATATTTATGATTTCAGGTTCAAATGAACAGCTACAGTAGCAATTGGAATACACCCTACTAAAGCCTGATTGTCACAGCTGGTCAATTTCAAAAATGCAATCTGGACATGATGACACTTTAGAAGAACGATATGCAATAAAATTCTGTTTTAAACTTGGAAAAATGCCACAGAAACGTATGGAATGCTTCAGACTGCTTTTCGACTATCTTGCATGAACTGAGTATCAGTTTTTGAGTGGCATAAGAGATTCAAGGAAGGCACGAAGTCTGTGAGGGATGATGAGAGGTGTGGGAGGAGTAAGCAAGTCAATACAACAGAGGTGATTGGCCAAAAGAGTTAGGGTTAGGGTTACTATGTTGAGGTTTTAAGGGAGTTCAGAAAGATATTCCATCGGAAGAGGCTACCACTCTTCAAATCGGGTCAGTGACATTTCCACCAGAGCAATGCACCAGTCCACAACTCCATCCTTGTCACAGATTATTTGACAAAGATGGGCATCAAGACAGTTTCTCAGCCTCCCTATAGTCCAGACCTTGCTCCCTGTGATTTTTGCTTATTCCCTAAGCTCAGAGGCTGTCTTTATGAGACAATTGAGGAGATGAAAGAGGTTGTGGCGAAGGTAATTGACACGCTCACACAAGGGGACTTCCATGGCTTTCCAGAAGTTGTTGGAACGGTACAACAAATGCATTGCAGCCGGAGGAGATAACTTCGAAGAGGACTAGAATTTTATGTGTGTACTATCAATAAAAGTGCCCATACGAAAAAAGTCTGGAAACTTATTTAATGGTCCTCGTAGTACTAAATAACCATCATGTTGATATGCTATTAAACTAAATAACCTCGCAAAAACATGTTATTAAGACGAATTTAAATCTAAAAACTACATATATACGGGGTAAAGTAATCATACTGATTTTTAATAATCTTGTTTAACTTTGTTTTTAGAGAAAAAAAAACTGAAATTAAAAATTAGTTGATTAATTTAGAAGTTGATGGCGTTTGAAAACACTCAGTTCGTGTTTTTTTCATCAAAAACCACGTTTAGCTGAGTAATCGTGGATTATTATAATTGTACTTCATTAAAAATGTCAAGAAACAAATTAAAAGCAACTTATAGAGATAAAGTTCAATCTTGAGCAAATATTTGTGAGTAACACAAGCGATTTTCAGATAGTCAAGAGACTGTTGAAGATAGACGCTACTTGACCAGTCACTTGAAGAACGCTATCATGCTTGATTGGTCACTTGAAGAAAAAAAGAAAATCCGACAAAATTAAGCATTCTCGTCCGATCTGATTGATATTAAATAGAATCAAATCTGATATATATATGAAATTTTATATATGGTTAGAGCTTTTTATGATAACTAATGCCTAATAATATCAGCTAATTTTGTAAAATGTTCCACTAGAAATTATAAAATTCTAGCAAAGGTTTTTATAAAGATTATTTGGGGTGTACATATTCATGGGAGATACTCTGTTTACTTAGGAGCGATATTCTCTCTCTTTCTCTTTCCCCCTCTCTCTCTCTCTTTCCCTCTCTCTCTCTCTCTATATATATATATAGACAGAGAGAGAGGTTTATGTTTTTGGCACTTTTGCTACCCTTTGACTATAATTTATCATCTCTCTCTCTCTCTCTCTCTCTCTTCTTTTCGGTCATTTTGCCTTGTTCAGTATCTTTCATTCTTCTTTCTGTTTTTCTTTCTCTGGTTCCTTTTCTTTCTCTTCCTTATTCTATCCAACTCGCCATTGGAATAACAAAACTACTTTCGCTAGCGGATTAAAGGCTAAAATCCGTCGCCAGGCGTTGCCCTCTACTTCCGGGATAATTTTGGCCTGATGCCGACGGCTTTCCGTCTCTCATCGACAATCGCCGAAAGCAATTTTCCACGTTGAGAGCAAGTGTGCATTTTGTATACATTGGTGCCATGCCTCGAGGCTCGATTTTGTTTTCGTTGTCCACTTACATCTGTCTTTGTTTTAAACGAGCCAACGTCCGTATACAATGGGTGTGAGATCACTTATGGGTAAAAAGCGCGTTGATGTGAATAAAGGTTTCACTCTGTTCCAAAACACACATGCATGAACGTGCACAATCACAGAAACACATATGCATACTACTATGAAGAGATATATAGATTGTTTTTTAATGTGCATTTAAGTTCATGAAAACACGATGAGACAAACCGGCTTATAAGTTATCTGTACAGATGAGGAAAGATCGAATTGAGATTTAGTTTGTTTTTTAGTTGTTGTTGTTTTTTTTGTTTGTTTAATGGCATATCGACGACCATCATCGTGAGTTACTTCATGTCAAAGCCATCACTGTTGAAGAACAGTAGTGATACTGTTTAAGAAACAGATTGGAAGTTAAGGGATTCGTGTCTTTCCCAAGGATATTAGTCCGAAAGTGAACATAATAGCGAGACTGGAGATCGAACCTACTTACGGAAATTTTACAGTCCAGCTCGTTAGCTATTAAACCATGGGCACTATCTACTTCATCTTCCTTTCTTCTAATTTTTTTCAGCTCTATTTTATTTCTTACTTTTAGCTCAGCCATTTTAGTTTTTTAAACTGACATTATGCATTTAATTTTCTAAACGAACGGTAATTTTATGAATTTTCAGGTGGTGTGTGTGTGTGTGTGTGTGTGTGTGTGTGTGTGTGTGTGTGTGTGTGTGTGTGTGTGTGTGTGTGTGTGTGTGTGTGTGTGTGTCTTTAGTCCGATACAGGTGTTAAGGGAACATTCAATCAGATCTTTTCACTGTATATTTGCATTATTTGATAAATAAAGGCGCATTGAGCGCAATAAATTGCTAGGATGTCATGGAAAAAAGGAAACAATGAAATACTTTTCCTCTTGAGACTACGGATTTTCTAATGTACAAATTTATATATATATATATATATATATATATATATATATATATGTATATATATATATATATATAAACACAAACTTGGAGACACGCACACACTCATATATACGTGTGTGTGTGTGTGTGTGTGTGTGTGTGTGTGTGTGTGTGTGTGTGTGTGTGTGTGTGTGTGTGTGTGCATAGAAAGAGAGACAGAGAGACAGACAGAGAAAAAGATAGTGAGATAAGGTTCGTAACCAAATATTTAACACAGTTGTAAAAAGTCTCACATGCAGAATATATATATATATATATACATATATATATATATATATATATATATATATATATATATATATATTTACGAGTATACATATCAATATATATATATATATAGGTACAAACATATTTGCGTATATATATATATATATATATATATATTGATAATGTTTGCCTTACCACTACAATTCTTCTAGACGGTTTGTAATGCACCTTAATGATTCTAGGTCCATAACCTTACATCTTAAAACCCGTTTTATTCCCAAATCCAAATTTCAAAAAGTTGTTTAAAACACCACTATAATAGCACACAAAATAAATAAGCTACTACTACAAATCATAGAAGCTCTGCATATAAAACAAAAATAAAATAAAATCAATAGAATTAATTTTGAAAATAATGACAATGTTTTGAAATGCCTCTTTTTTTTTAAAGGTTCCATATTTTCTAGATAATATTCTATTTCCCTTGATAGCGTCCTGTTTTTAAATTCATCAGCATCTCAGTTTTATCCAACTCAACGTTTGCGTAGTTTAGCTTTGTCATAAAAACCCCAAAACTTTCAAAACTCTTTAAAAACACTCTTTACACATGCAAGTAACCCCTGATGATGGCCTATGAAAGGTCCGCAATCGCTTGTGACAATTTTGGAAAATTCATCCACCAATTCCAATCTGAAACCAAAACACTTACTAGGAAACTTGAAAGGAACTTAATAAAATTATATAGACAAAATGTGCCTTTATTATTTAATAAAACATCCATATATATATATATATATATGTGTGTGTGTGTGTGTGTGTGTGTGTGTGTGTGTGTGTGTGTGTGTGTGTGTGTGTGTGATTTTGCGTCGAATCTAAGGTTATGAACAAACTCTATCTCGCTCACTCTCTCTCTCTCTCTCTCTCTCTCTCTCTCTCTGTCGATCGGTCTCTCTCTATATATATACACAAGCCCTTTCATATATACATGTACGCATTCATTTAGAAGTACATATATTTGTCCTTGTATTTCAGTCTTTCTTTTTACGCGTATATTTTTTGGTATATTTTCTTATATATATATATATATATATATTATATATATATATATATGCAGCAGGGATAAACTAGAACCTTAAAGGCTAAAAACGTAGACTTCCAGGACAACATTTAAATGTTCCATCCATTTTTCGTAAATCTCCTTTCTCATCCTTCCCTCTCTCTCTCTCTCGCTCTCTCTCTCTCTATTTTCCTCATCATTTAATTTTCTCCTTCCATTATCCGATTTCTTTTGTTTTAGGCAAATTTTCACCTCACTTTGCCCTTTTTTTATTTTGTCTCTCAAAGGAAAAGTGTGTTTTATTTATTTTATTTTTAGCTTTTTCGCCATTTTAATTTTCTAAAAAATCTTGCTTTTTTATTGGGGTTGGGAAGGATGAAAGCAGAGAATGTCGAAGAGAAAATTATTTCGTTTCTCTTTGTTTTGTATTTAAATATACTTCAGTTTCCAAAGATTTTACCTTGATGTCATTATTTTTCATCTTTTTTTTTTCCTTCTTTAAATTTTCCCTTTTTTTAAATTCATATACGCTTTGTTTTTTTGTTAAGTCTTTTTACTCTAAATAGCAGTCCTTTTCAACATTCAGCCGTTTATGTTCAACATCTAGAAAGAGAAATGCTTTGCAAAGACTTTGTGCTTTACATTGCCGCTCTGCTTCCATTACTGTCTTTCTTGATTTAATACTTAATCTTTTCCTCTTAATTTCTGTTTAACCGACCTTAGGCTGCACTTAGTCCGGATAAACTAGATAAAGAAGGAGTTATCTCCCCTGGCCACATTCACCTTCCACTTTTCACTATTTTCAGTAATTCTGCTGTTCTTTTTAATCATTATTATTATTATTACTATTATTATTATTATTATTATTTCACTTTTTCCAGTTTATCATTTTACTTCTTATGAGTTGATTACACCAGTTTTAACTGGTGATTTTTTTTCCCATGATTTCTAAGTGACAACAAGTCTTCCCGAGTCTTCCGGACTCCTCTACGTATTCAATCAAATCTTAAGTCTGGTGGTCTGGATGCTCTCGATTCTTCCCTTAATTTCCAGTTCCTCCATGGCCTTTAATAAGTTTTTGAACGGTTCCAAAGACTCCAGCTATAACTAGCATCACCGTCACCTTTCTGGCAAATATCCAAATATTTGTCCAGTTCTTTGCTTTTTTTATTCCATGGTCAAATTCATTGATTAAAATGGTCAAATTCATTGATTAAAATGGTAAAATTCATTGATTTGTTATTTATGATTAAATCTAGTATTTTGGCTGAGATTTGGATTGTAAAACACTAAAGAATTTAATTCATCTCATTTTCTAGGGCTGATTCTTGTTTGTACATATATATTTCTCAGCATAGCGAAACTTTAGTCGCTTGCACAATTCCCAGTGGATCATCTTTCCCACACAGTCATGTCTAGTCTCGTAATCCTTTTGTGCTAGTTTTCTGCATTCTCTCATTATCTGATTAACCGTTTCACCTTTGTCAAGACATAACTGATCTCCTCCGTATCATCAATTTTTAGTCTTATAAATGATTTTTTTTTACCTAGGCTCATAATACGATTATTTTTCTTTTCATCTAACCTTTTTGATTATTGATTCCCATATTGTATTCATCTCTATACTTGGTCTACTCAACAACTGGTCACTGTAACCCAACATATGCGCTGATTTCTTAAGGCGCGTCTAATACTCCAGGGTTCTTCTCCATCACTTATTTCAACTTCTCTTAAGAATAGATGGCTTCCCTTTTCCTCCCATATATGATCCACCATACCCGACTTTTTTTAATTTCACTTCGTACAACTGCTTTTTGATGTTCCTCTCGCCTTAATTTTAGTGGACGGCATGTCTTTGTATACTTTACCACAATTACACAAGGGATAAAGTATACACAGTGCTTGGTCATGTGAAATTCTGTTGGTGGCTTGACACGGAAGAGATTCCTTCGGGGAGTTGAGCCAGTTGTAAATATTATCCTGATGTCATATGGTCTATAAAGCTTTCTGGGATCCTTTCGGCTACATCTTTGCATAGGGCAGATTTCGAGTATCGTTCTCTCTCCTCCTATCCAGGTTTCTTGAAGACGATATTATGCTCGTTGGGTAGTTGTTGTGATGGAGATTGTCTTAAACTAATCATTTCTTCTTGTTATGTATCAATCTCGCAACTAATGGCTTTTGCTCGATGTTGTAGGCAACGGACGTTTCCTCTCTTCACATTATATGGATGATGGTGTTGAAATTGACTTGAAATTGAGGTACTGTTCGGTGAAGGACGGCTTACCATACACAGATGACCTTGCTCTGTGCGAGTTATTAGTACATCAAGAAGGGTATTTTGTTATCTTGTTGTTTCTCCATAATGAACTGTATAAAAGGTCAGATTGAGTTTACGTAATGTTTGAACATCTTCCTGATGAGGTCAGAGAATGTATGTGTCATTTATGTATCTAAGCCACAATGATGGATCTAGTTATGTAGATCCTAATGCCATTTCTTCAACCCTGAATGATGAAATTTTTTACTCTTGGCGAATATTTTCTTTAACTGGCGGACTTTCACCGGAGTCTGAGTGAAAGCAAGTCTCCTCAGGTCTCCAAGACTCAGTAATATAGCCGATCTCAAAAATGCTGTTGCCTGGATAGTTTCGATTCTTCCTCTGATTTCCAATTCTTTCTGTCCTTTTTCCAAAGCCTTTGGAGACCGTTCCAAGCGCGGCAACAACAATTGCTATCACCGTTATCCTCATGTTACATGGTTGTTGTTTTTTTTTCTTGTTCTCCAGCAAGATCCAAGTGTTTGTCTATCTTTTCACTTTCTTTTGTTTTTACTCAATCGTCCGAATTTTATACCTGAATTTCAAAGATTGTTTGGTTTTAGGATAAACATCACAAAAAAATTGATGGGAAGTCTAAAATAGTAAAATTTCAAAATTGTTAGCTCGATTAACATGACAATGTAGAATGAAGGCTGATTCTTTCAACAAGATCAATATGTGCAGGCTACAGTACACCTGTTTTCACAAAAGACAATATAAAGGAAAATAATAAATTCAAAGACCACGATGGAATACATTGATTCTGCTTCAGACAGTCATATCTAACCACGACAGATTTGCTTAGCAACTAAGTACATACATATGAGAAGCAAGAATACTCGAATGGATGGTAAAAGGAAGAATATCTTGATCTAGAAAGACCAAAAAGAAAAAAGAAAAACAATCATAAGTAACTATAGACTAATGACGTGTTTGCCAAGGAATTGGAAGATATCAACTGCACAGTTAAATAAGGAAATCTATCACACACTTGAAACTCATTAGCTATTTTGAGAAGAACAGAAAGAATGTTACAAAGGAACTGGAGGAACTAATCAACTATATATTAACCAACACCTGCTAAATTAGGTGAATACAAAAAAGGAAAATGTATCGGTGACCATGATAAACAACAAAAATACACACCACGCCATTCTGCAACAATGGATAATAAGATGTCTGAAAATGGTCAAGGTATAAGAAGAAATTGTAGACTTTATCACGAGAATCATAGAAAACTAGAAAATGTAATTAACGGCAGGATGACAAACCCAAAGAAAAATAAAATTCCCAATCAGAAAAATCACACTCACCACCACAATTTTGTTTTGATGCTGACAATAAAAAGACACGGGGAACACAAAAAGGTTGATAGAAAAACAAGTAACGGAAACAAGATACAAGTGAACCTGGTTAGACAGTAGTTAGTTGATAGGAAGCTG
This sequence comes from Sepioteuthis lessoniana, assembly GCA_963585895.1. Taxonomy (NCBI): domain Eukaryota; kingdom Metazoa; phylum Mollusca; class Cephalopoda; order Myopsida; family Loliginidae; genus Sepioteuthis; species Sepioteuthis lessoniana. The sequence continues at coordinate 5,023,475 of OY757905.1, forward strand.
AGAGTCCAGTCTACTACGCAGATGTTATCACTCGTAATTGTATCATGCGAGTCTGGTGAACTCCATCTGACGTTCTCGTTGACGTGTATTTATGGAGGAGGGCGAGTCCATTATGTTGGGAGTACAACAAATTTGCAATAACAATACTTGCCACTCAAAATATAACTTTACCTCTCTAGGAATCCTCACATCAACCTGATCTCAAAAGATCCATGTACTGGACGGTCTTAATCGTTCCTCGGATTCTCAGCATATCCATTCAATTTTTTCAGGATTTTTTATGTTATTCCAAGTTCTTGAGTTATGGTTAGTATCACAATAACTTTCCAATAGTTTTTTCACTTTTATGTCAAAGCCAATTTATTTATCCTATTTTTCACTTTCTTTTAATTCTTCTATTGGTTTTTTTTGGTAAAGAGTAATCAACAAGATGACAAGTTCTTGGCTTCTTTTTACCTGCAATTACGTCTGGTCTTTTAGATTAGGTGATTCTATTTTAAGTTTAAGACCCCAAACAATTTTGTTTTATTTCCAAGACAAATTCTAGTTTTACTTATACCAATGAATCGTGTTTCCTACTCATTTGAGCCCCATATTGTAATCATTTAATAGCAGTTTGCAACATTCTCATATTCTTTAATACCTTACCAGTTTTCTTTTACACCAGCTCTTAATGAAATCTGAGTGACAGCAAGCCTTTTCAGGTCTCCAGAACTTCTCTGAGTATTCTAGCTGATTTCAGTAGTGCTGTGATCTCGTTAGATTCAATTGTTCCTCCAATCCCCTGTACATCTGACCACTTTTCCTGTTTCTTGGAAACTTTTCCAAGGACCCCCCAACTATGTATCACGACAACTTTATGTCTCACAGAATTTTCTGCTCCCTGGCAAAACATCCAGGCAGATGCCAATCTTTTCGCTTTCTTTTGTTTTTATTCTATGGTCCGAAAAAAAAAATGGCCAAACCTGGATGACTTGAATTTTTCTTCTTGTTAATGAGTTCGCTACTTCTGAATCTATATTGAATGTAGCGCTTAGCACATCGAAAATGCTTACTCATATATACTCACACACATATACACACACATATATATATCCTCAGGCGCGCACATACGCACACATATACATATCCTCTCACCGACATAGACACATATATATATCCTCATGCATATATCTTCTCACACACACACACACACACATACATATATATATATGTATAAATGTGCAGGCGTTCGGGATGGTTACCGTCGTAGGAAATGAACACGACGGCCCAAGTTCAATTATTGGACTTTGTTGTTTGCTTTTCACATCGCGCTAATTCACTTCGGAAAGACAGGAAATCCCATTATTCTCCCTCCAGCAATGGATAAATAGTTGGGCAGTTTGGGCTTTTTAACCTTGGTACGGCAACCGGCCTTCGTGAAAGAAAAATTTTAATTCAAACCCATTAAACTCTGCTGAAAATTAACATTGTGTTACATTCCGCTCGCTTGTAGGTATGGGTTATATATATATATATATGAGTGTGTGTGTGTGTGTGTTCTCAGGAAATGACATCAAAAAGTGGGTTAGACATTAATATATAAAAAAACAAGCAAGTAATAGATAGATAGATAGATAGATAGTCATTTACATCATCTTGGAAAGTTCCATCAAACTAGAATTGATTGACTTTCCCACAATTTTTGAGATCGAACCATCTTCTGACTTGGAAAGGATTTTATCCAGACAGAAATATACAAACGTGACAATAACCAATCAATCGTTGAACTATCGAACTTATTAACTCCTAGTTCTCACTTTCTTTCTTTCTTTCTTTCTTTCTTTCTTGGATAAATTTTCTTTCTGTCTTTCCTTCTTTCTTTGATAAAATTTTCTTTCTTTCTTCAATAATCAATTTTTTTCTTTCATTCTTTCTTTCTTTCTTTTATAACCTTTCTTTCTTTCTTTGACAACTTTTCGTTCTTTCTTTCTTTTCTTTTTCTTTCTTGAATTACCTTTCTATTTTCTTTCTTTTTTAATAACTTTTCTTTCCTTTCTTTCTTTCGTTCTTTCTCTTCACTTACATTTTTTCAGCTCTTCTTTCTTGATGCATTTTTATTTGTTCTTTGTCCCTAATATTTGCTGTTTCTTTATGACTTTGAACTTATTTTCTTCTTTGTAAAAATTATAATTCTAAATGAAAATAATTCAAAGTTACATGGCATCAAGTATTCCAATAGATTACGAATAGATATTTAAACAAATCAATTTGATCTTTAGATGAAACAGGTGAAATCACTCCTGGTCAGAGGAATAGTAATGAAGGGATACTCTACACTACACAGAAGTGCAGCCTCAATATAAGATGCATACACAGAACACTGCTTTTGGGGGAAATTATTTCCCCTCAGCGTATTCTAAACCTCGCCAACAGATTGTAAAACAAGATTATATGCTTGCTATTGTTCACTTTGCGATGTATTTTTCTTTTGCGTTCAAGGACCTTTTTTTGGGGGGGGGATAACAGCTATTTTCTTATATTAGGAGTATATAATTATCATTTTAAAGGTAAATATCATATGAATTTACAACTGATGCAGGATCTTTTATTTGTCGATAAATCTTCTATCATTTTCACTTTCAATTTTATTTGTAATATCATTTTACCAGCATTAGCCGATGGTTTCTCACTTGAGTTTGAGTGGCTGAAAATCTCTTCAAGTCTCCAGGACTCTTCTCAGTATCGTGGCCGATCTTAGTCATGCCCGTAGTTTGGATGGTCTCCACTCGGTCTGTTATTTCCAAATCCTCCAGTTCCAGTACCAATCCTTCGGTAACTGTACCAAGAGCACCAATTATAATTGGTACCACCGTCACTTCCATGTTATACAGTTTTTTCAATTCTTTGACAAAGTCGAGGTACTTATCTTTCTTCTTCTTCTTCTTCTTCTTCTTATTATTATTATTATTATTATTATTATTATTATTATTATTGTTATTCATTCAAAACCCAGTAATCATTGAAGATACACAGATAACCATCAGCCTCAAAAACAAAACTTTTTCCTTACCTATATTTTTCGAAAATAGGTATTTTTGAGTATAAAGGATTGTAACATTGGATTTGATCTACATCAAGGCAACAAATTGCGACAGGTCCTACCTCGATGGAATAATTACCTTCATTCAAAGTGTGGTTTTGCTACGGTATCTAAACAGGATTTGCTCCACATAATCGTAGGCAGAGCAGATAAGATATGGGCGTGCAATCATCTTTTTCATTATTATCAATCACTCACAAGTCGTTCTTAACGAAGGAAAACATACACACACACACACACACACATGCTTGCCCAGTTGGTTGGGACAGTAGAATATACCGACTGCTTCTCTACAGAGAGGTAAGACCTCCCAACAGAATGTCATGGATATGACACAAAACAATCTGATGGTAGGGTTTCAGTAATGCGGAGTAACCTTACATTTCTATCACTCCCAGGTCCACTCTGGTCCGGAGTGGTAGCATCTAATAGAGTCCTATCTATGGGTCGAATAGAACTAAACTGTTTATTCATGCTAAACTGAACTGCTAGAGATAAGACTGCTTTGATATTTAAACTGCCTACTTATGCTGAATTCAATTGCTTGAAATAGAACTGTTTTGTCATTTAAACTCCTAACTTATGTTAAACTGAATTGTTTGAAATAGAACTGTTTTTGACACTGTAACTGTATGGCAAATTGAATTATTTGAAATGGAACTGTTTATATGTATAAAAATGTATTTGGCATTTATAATCTACAATGGTTAATATGTGCCATAAAACCAAACCAAACAAACACATACACACAGATATGCGCTCATAAACACACACATATATACAGGTTGTATCAGAAATCTTATACCATTTGATATGTACAGGTTGTTTTAGAAATATTGGTATCATTTTGAAGTCTAATAACTTGACTTGTTCAAATGATCTCAAATTTTGATTGCATGAGTAGAAATAACTTCTATATGCAATGTTTAAAGGCATTTTTCATTTCCAGTAAAGAGCATTTTTATAGTTGAAAAAAAAAACAACAACAACACAAAACTGTTTTTCTGTCTGTTGTCTGGATGCACCAGAACTTGTCAGTACATATACGGTTTATTGATATATATATATATATATATATATATGGATATATATATTAAAAAAAGTTGGCGACTGTAGTCGAGAGCAACCAGAAGGCTCCCTTTTCAATAGCTACTACACTGAGGTGTAGGGAAGGGCGCTACTCCTTTCCCTGATATATATATATATATATATATATATATATATGTGTGTGTGTGTGTGTGTATATATATAGTATTGTCCATTGTGTGAGTAATCACATGCAGAAATTGATAAAAATACCAGTATATATATATATGTATATATATATAATTTTACCCATGAATAATTACTCTTGTGTCAATTCTATATTAAAAGTTAATTTTATTTTAAATCGAAAATGCAAGGATTCTATTTTTTGTCGTGAAATATTATATAGTTAAAGTGGACATCATTAGGTATGTTTTGTAACTAAACCCTACAGCATTGAGACTCTGAAAACAAAATTATTAATTTGTTGCACATCATTGAAACTCATATAAAAGTAAGATTTCATAAATATATAGGAGGAGTACACTTTTTGGGGACTGGTACAGATTCATATATTTTTGAGACAGTAGAGATTAGTTATAAATAATACCTAATTGAATCCGTTTTTACTGTATAATGGCTGTGAATAATATTTACTTTTTTTTTTCAACTGGTAGCGTCTGTGGCTATTTATGGGTGGAACTACATGCCTATTTACCATAATTAATGCCTTTTCCTTTGTTTTACACTAGGAATTTCCGCTAGTTTATGGTAACTTATATTATATATTATGATTAACTGCTTCATTACTTCTGTTCCGGCATGAATACTTTTGCTCTGTCAGTAAAGCTTAGAATATACCGACTATATTCTTCAAAGGGGTAAGACCTTCGACCTCAGAAAAAAAAGAGGATTTCCTGTGTATAACACAGAACTGCCTCCGTTAATCAGGCTCAAGTTCAAGAACTCTGAAGAGTAAGCAGTTCCTCTTTATTGTCATTACTCCCAGCTCCACTTTAACCTGGAGTTGACCTGTTAGGGACCCTTATATGAGTCAAATAGATCTGTTTGAAAATTGTGTCCAATCAAATAAGGAGAGTCCTTGTAATGTAGGGGCTAACATGCTGGTTCGTGTCATTGTATTTTGGAAGTTCGAACTCCATTCACACAATTTCGTTCACTTTCGGACTAATGCCCAAGAGAAATGTACAAACCACATTATCACCTCATTTACGAGTTAAATGGTACTACAATGTGTTTTTTTTTAAAAGATGGCTTTGCTATTAAATAACCCAAGAATGTTGAAATGCCATTTAACAAAGAAACCAAACCAAACCAATCAAATTATTCTAATGAAATAGGAATATTTACTTGAAACCACAAAATTGTGCTTAAATTATTTGATTGGTTTTGTTTGCACACATTCTAATAGAACATTTTCTAAGCAAATTTGAACCATCGATGGGACTCTAACATTTATAATCACACAAGGTCAGAGTGGATCTGGGAGTAATGGCAATGAAGGGATACTCCACAATCTCCAGATATTCAGTACTGGAGCCTCCTCATCAGATGAAGTTTATTTTCATAAACCAGGACAGCCCATTTTTGCTGGATAGAGGTCTCTCTGCAAGAGATACAGTCAGCGTACTCTAAACTCCTTCGACAGGACGAAAACAAAATGGTTAAAATAAGATAAACTTAACAAATACACAGAAAATCATTATATTTGAAGTTACTGAGTAGTAAGAATTTTTGAAATATATTATGAGTACTAAATAGACTTTATGAATTTTGTCTTCTGATAAATTTTAAAAAGAAAGAAAGTAAGAAAGGAAGAAAGAAAGACTTGATGGAAATAACTGACATGTTGTTTGTCTTTTTCAAATCTGTTTTATCTTTTGTCTTTATGAATTAAAGTTTTCATGATTATGTTGAAGCCGATACTATTACCTTATTCCTAGAGGGACATCTTATTACCCTATACCTGGAGCGGCTTGTAATAATGAAGGTGAACGGGATTTCATTCTTATTTTCTTTCAATTATCTTTTCGTTTCTTCGTGCCGCAATTTCTGAAAAATTTACTCTAATAGAAATCAAGAAAACATAGATACGTTTCATTTTTTCTTTGATAAAAAGATTTTTTGTATATCTTTTCTTATATATATATATATATATATATATATATATATATATATATATATATATATATATATATATATATATATTACTCATACGCTAATTTTTTATTCCATATTCGCATCTTCTTTCCACTGGGAGTTAAATCCTGTCTTTTTTTGTTTATTTTCTTGGTTGCTTTAATTTTTTTATGTATTGCTTATAGTCTTCCTTTTTTTTTTTTCTTTTTTTTTTTCTTTTTTCTTTTTGCTTTTATTCATTTTCATATAAATACATTTAATATTTTTTATATCTACATTTTGTTTACATGCCACGCTTTTATCGGAAAAAAAACAGTTCTAACTCTGTATTTTCACTTCCCTTCTGAACAAATAAACACGCTAGACTTAATATTTCTTGTTACAGTTTTTTGGGGTTTTTTACGGTGGGGGGGAGAGTCTTTTTTATTTCGTCTTATTCGTTTTTTGTTGTTTTTTTTTTTTTTTTGTTTGTTTTTTTAAAGTTGCATTTCGGTTTTTGTTTCTCTACGAAATTCGCATTTTTGTGGTTTGCTTTTGCTTGACAACGTTCAGTACGTTTCGCTGTCTGCTTGCTTGTAGCAGTTAGCAAAACGCTCCCGCTGGCTGAATTTGCACTCAGTGAAAATATCACCCTGGACCGATTTGGAATGCTCCCTCAAGCTTGACGCAATGGATGCAAAAGGGAAAAAAAAATGTTCGAAGAATAAAACAATGTGTGTGTATGTGTGTGTGTGCAGGAACGTCGTTCATTTAAAAAAAATGATGATGAAAGGTATATATATATATATATATATATATATATATATATATATATATATATATATATATATGTGTGTGTGTGTGTGTGTGTGTGTGTGTGTGTGCACAAGAACAAGGGAAATAACACTGGTCCTGAAAGCGATCTAAACGAATTTTACGATAGATAGATAGATAGATACATAGATAGAAAAAAAATGAAATTATGAATATATCTCCCAATTTTCATAAAATTAAGAAAACAATAAATCAAAAACTAAATTATTAATATTGATACAAGGAAGTTAATACAGTTCATACACACACACACATACACACACATACACATAGAGACACATACACACACACACACCTATATATATAGATGTATGGAGAATATCAATGTATATATTCTGTGTGTGTGTGTATGTATATATATATATAATATAGAGAGATGAAGATTATATCTATTTGATGCATGAACATTTTTTAGAACTATTTATCCATGTATTAAATAGTTGCATTTTCACCAAATATATATCAGTATATGTGTGTGTGTGTGTGTGTGTGTGTGTGTGCGCGTGCCTGCGTGAGTGTAAGTGTGTGCACGTGCACGTGCGTCTCCGTACGTGCATGTTTAAGCTGGTATATTTGTCTGTGTACGTCTTTTCTCTATCTCTTTCTTAATTAGGGTAGTCCCCATGATGTTGTGGCGAACGTTCTGGACTGTGACATCGTAGTAAGCGAGTTCGAACTCCATTTGTGCCTTCATGAATACATTTCATCTAATACCCCTGATAAAGGTATAATCTCTCTTATTCCTCCATCTATGGGTGAAAAAGTACTGCCACTGATCTTATAGAAGATTTCTTCGGCATGAAATAGCCCAAGAAGGTTGATGTGTTATTAAACAAAGAAACCAACCAACAGTCTTTTTATTTTTACTTTTATATGCGCTATACAAGCCCTCATGGTAAGAAAAATATTAAATTGCATTACATAAACGCATTTACAAATGAATATATATATATATATATATATATATATATATATATATATATATATTTATATATATATATATATATATATTTCAAACTGAATGATACACATATATATATATATGTGTGTGTGTGTGTGTACACAAGAACAAGGGAAATAACACTGGTCCTGAAAGCGATCTAAACGAATTTTACGATATATATACACACACACACACACACTCACACACACACACACACACACACACACACACACACACACACACACACACATATATATATATATATATATATATATATATATGTATATATATACTTTCTTTACCTCGCCATGCAAACTAACACTGAGAGAAATATTGAATTACTTTACATATACGTGCATTCAAATACATACACACACACACACACACACACACACACATACACACACACATATATATATGTGTGTGTGTGTGTGTGGGTGTGTGTGTGTGTGTGTGTGTGTGAAGATAGAATAACAAATAGGAAAAGTTGTATGAAAATTGTTCCTGATCCTATAATGATAGAGCCAGTAGAAACTTAAAAATTTAAGAATTATGGACACAATAAATCGGTTACTAAAGTTTTGTGTCTTCAACAATCTTCAGACGGTCATGCAGTAAAAGTGGTTATTCTAGCATCTCTATATAATCACGTGATATGTTCTTCTTACACAAGACATTTTCACGAAAAAAATAACGTGGTAAGGTGTTAAAACACGTAACACTCAAACGAGGCAGAAATGTATTTATGAAAGTATATATATATATATATATATATATATGCGCACACACACATACACATCTATATAAACTCGACCTATCCAAGATTTTATTTTAAAAAGTATCGAAACTAAAGCTTCAAGTGTCTACATTTGGTTTGGTTTCTTCCTTTAATGGCATATCAACCTTTAAACAATCCAAAACTATCTTTGTAGAAGAACAGTAGTGGTACTATTTAACTCGTTGTTGGCAGAGAGATGAGGATATTAGTCCGACTAGAGTTCGAACTCACTTCGAGACTACGGTTTAGCACTTCAGCTATTACGCCGTAATTTCAAAATCTAAACTAAAATGTGTGTACTGTGCAAAACTTAAAACTTGATGATGGCAAAAATTTAGACTGCTGTCAATGGGTCACCAACATGAGTCAGTTCCAATTTTGACAAAATATGTTATGAATCCCGCCTCAGTAATTCCTGAAAGAAGATTTTTTGCTTGTGCAATTTGTTTATTGTGCTATTTGCTTATTGTTTTGTTTTTGTTTTTTTTTTATTGTGGCGATGGTTGTTGGTTTTGCGAAACAGAATACTTACCTAAATCAACACCGTGTTTCAGGAACTGAAAATCTATCTCAATTCTAAGATTTGAGGATGA
>OY757905.1:5037869-5107869 GCA_963585895.1 Sepioteuthis lessoniana
CCCGTCAAAAGTGCTGTAAAAAGTTATCACCTATGATTTAGTCCGCAGTTGTACAATGCTTATTAAAATTTTAGTAAGCCCATTGCGTTCACGAAGAATTACATTTATTCGAGGAAATACTAAGATGTTCTCGTCCCAACCAAGAGAGGCCCGTTTTTTTTATATATGAAGTTTTTGAAAGGTAGTAGGAAACATAAGAAATGATAGGCCATATTGGCTGAACTACGAGAGGTGTATACTGCATGTTGCAATTTACTAAGGTTTTTGCTTAGATATGGCACAAGGTGGTATGAATGGGGAACCCAATGAGACTCGAACTCACATGTGAAGATTGGATAGTCAACCTTGTTAAACATTACAATACCCAGGGCACCTATGTATATGGCATCTGCTATTTCAAGGCTAGAATTTCCAAGCGCAATGTAATAGCAATTAAGCAGGATAACACTAGTTAATTTGTCTGTCACTAGATGAGTGTGTTTTATGGGAAAATATCCTAATATATACATACATGTGTACACGCACAAATGCTTAGAAGTATATATACATATGTACGTGTGTGTGTGTGTGTGTGTGTGTGTGTGTGTGTGTGTGTGTGTGTGTGTGTGTGTGTGTGTGTGTAAAGTTTAAGAATAGGTTTATAAGGAACAATCCATACAGAAGATATAATAACATATTCTAACAGATTGCTCAATATATGGCTATTGATATATAAAAATATATTTAAAAGATCAAATACAGAACAATTATATTATTAATATCAAGTAAAACTCAACAGATGTAATACATGATAAGTTTATTTCAACAGTTTTTTTGTACAAATTGCATCGTCAGATGCTGAAAATTTTTTGGATGAAAATTGTTCGCCATCTGAGAATACAACCTGTACAAACAGTTTGTTGAAATATATTTATAATAGATTAATTCTGTTGTATTTTACTTTATATATATATATATAGTATCTGTGATAATATACATATTCCTATTTATATAAAAGCTCTATCATTGATAATGAGCTCTTTTTAATAATACCGCAAAATTTGGTCCGCCATTAACTCACCAAGTGAGCCAAGGATAACCATAAACCTCTACTATATATATATATATATATATATATATATATATATATTGTGACAAAAAAATCAAATAGAAAGAAAGAGAGGAATATGTCTTATTTTTAGTCAAAAGTATTATCTTATATTTGTATTCTTTTTTTTTTTTCTTTTTAGTTTCATTTAATATAATACATAAAGATGAATTACTTTATACAGGTGAAAGGTTTAAAACATTTTCATGATTTCTTTTTTTTTTTTCTTTTGGTCTCCAATAATTTTTCTTGTTTTTACAAATTATGCTCTGTAATAGAATGACCTTTTAGTTAATAATTTTCAAAAAAGCAGTTGAGTTTAAATTTAAACTTTTATTTATCCAATAAAAATTCAACGCAAAAAAATCAAAGAACTAATGTATTACACTTTTTTTTTTTAATTTTGGGATTTTTTTACACTTGTAACCTTAAACTACGAGTTTTGGGTTGAAACGTTTTTATAATTTTATTTTTAGAGATTTTTCTATAACCAAAATTTAAATTCAGTACTTAATTGCCTGTTAAGTTATAATAATAAAAATGAATTCGTTGAAGGTATTTTCTTTTTTTCTCTTAAAAAAATGTAACAATAAAGCTAAGAATTAAATATGTATCCTTATTTTTTTGGTGGAGAATTTTGCGTATCAATTCCAATTGAATATTCTATGAATATTTTTTTTTTTTTTTTGGTTACACTGATTGAAATTTGATAAATTTTGTTTTAAGAAATTTGAAAAATCTTCTTGAATTAACGATAAACAGTGCTTTTGTTTAATCATCGTTATTTTTTAAATCTTTTACCCACTAAAATGTAAAATTATTGGATGGTACAATAAAGAATGGCTAAAAATTAAAAATGCAAAATTTTTCGTTTTACAATTTTTTTTTTTTGTATGATTTGGTTTGGCTTTATGGCACATCAACCACTGTAAGTTATTCAATGCCAAATCCCTCTTATATATATTCGGGATATATTATGATTTCTAAACACATTTTGTAGATATTTTTAAACGAGCCTGAGCTCATTTTTTTACTCAAAGTAAAATAGTTTCATTTATTTCTATATATAATATGAATAATTCTATTTACTATTAATCATTTGTTTGTACACAGTTAAATTTTTTCAAGTATTGTTACATATCTCTAACAATCAATCAAGGATCAGTCATTTGTTTACCGACTTTTAAATGATTAAACAGTTCTCTTTCAAGCAATTCAGTTTACTATAAGTCATTTGTCTTCACACACTTTAGATGTCAAAGTGCTCAGTTTAAATGTCAAACAGTTCTATTTTACCCATAGATAGTACCCTATCAGATGCTGCCAATTTCTTTTTTGGTTTACAATTAAAATAGAATTTTCATGATTTTTTTAGTTCCCAAAAAAAATAAGAGATTTATTTATTTATGTATTCGTTTATTTTTACAAATTGTACTAACTTACAAAACAGTAATTTTCAAAAAAGTGATAAATTCAAATTCTGCCAATGGCGTCTGTGTGACATGTAAACATTGGTGGGTCTTAAGAAGAGCAGAAAAGTTGTACAATTTTGTACTTATCTATGAAGAACTGTGAAGAGTTCTACAAATCGATTGATTTTTAGTTATTGAATCCTGACATTTAATTAATAAAAAATTAAAAAGTAAATTTTGTACTTTTTCTCACTATAAACGTATTAAAATGCATGCAAGATTTTAATGCTCATTGACATCTCTTTTTTTAGTTATAAGTCGATACAAACGTACCAGTCGCGAATCATTAATATACAGATAGATAGATAGATAGATAGATAGATAGCTAATATGCAGCTATAGAATACAAAAATGGTCCCAAAAGAAAGTTTTCATAATTATATGCATCCATCATTTTTTTCAGTCAAACGATAACACATACGTTTTCAGACATAGAATAGTATATGCGATATCAATCACATCACATCAATTGTTGTATGTAAGCGATAATGGAAACTTTTCTTTTGTTAATAATGTGTGTGTGTGTATGTGTGTGTGTGTGTGTGTGTGTGTGTGTGTGTGTGTGTGTGTGTGTGTGTGTCCACGCGTACGTATGCGTGTGTTGAAATGTGGATTGACACCTACTCATATCTTTTATCAACAATTAATACAATAGACAAGTCACGTGCAAATAGCCCAGAAAATCTCTTAATTCACAATGCTTCCGTCACCGAAAGGATTTAAACGACGTTTTTGTAAAGCTATGTCTGAGATGTGAGTTAAAGTCCCATTGGGGACGATTTCTGATTTCATTCGTGTCGCTCTGCGATTGGAAGAGTAACTCGACCTAAAGTCTTGTGATAAAGCACGACAAAATAAAACAATCATAAAGCTACTACTATGACTAATAATAATTATGATAATAATGTGCATCCAGAAACGGAAGAGAAATGGATCTCACCGGTCTTGAGAATTGCGAAGATACAACAATTCAAAGATTTGAGGAATTTACTAAAAATAGCAAAGAAAGACGAAATACAGCAATCAGTAGCACCAATGGCAACATAAGGCTAGAGAGAAAAACAATAAAAACTAGAAAACAGAAATAAGAAAAGAATCAATGGATATTAACAGCGAGATTGCAGACGAGATGACCTGAAAATGGTAAAGAACGTTAAACCTAAAGAAATTGAATTTCTTTTAATAGCAACACAAAATAATGCCTTGAGGACCAATTATATCTAAACGAAAATTGATATTACACGAAAGAACAGCATGTGCAGGTTATGAAGAGACCGTGATGGGACACTTAATCACATAAGTCAATGCTCTAAACTAGTATAGATGAAATACAAGACTATGTATGATAGGGTAGGAAAGCTGGGAATTATGCAAGAGATCTAAATTTGATAATACTACCAAATTGTACATGCACACACCAAAATCTGTTCTAGAAAATACGACGCATAAAATTCCCAGGGAGTTTGAGATACAAACTGATCACGTAAGCTCGGCCTGATGACCAGTTCTAGAGTTAATTAAAAAAAGGAAAAAAATTATCGCTTGGTGGATTTTGCTGTCCCAGCCCATCATTGAACGAAAATGAAGGAAAGGGAAAAGATAGACAAATACTTGGACCTTGCTTGAGAAAAAAAATCTGTGGAAGAAGAAGGTGATGGTGATACCAGTTATTATGGGTGCACTTGGAATAGTCACCAAAGACTTTGAAAACGACGAGAAATTGAAAATTAGTGGAAGAATCGTGGTCATAAAGACCACGGCATTGTTAGGACCGGCTAGAATACTGGGAATCGTCTGAGAGACTTGAGGAGATTTGCTGTTACAGTGATCAACGACCAGTTAAAACTGGCTCACATACGTGGTGCATTCAATAAGTTTCCAGAATATTTTATTACAGGCATTTAAAATTGTCGTAGACTCTTGAAAATTCAGTATGTTATTGTTAAACATCTTATGAGATGAATGACCAATTTTTATTACTTCAGGTTTAAATGAACAGCTACAGCAGCAATTGGAATACACCCAACTAAAGCCTGATTGTCACAGCTGGTGAATTTCAAAAATGCAATCTGGACGTAAGGACACTTAAGAAGAACGATATGCAATAAACTTGTGTCTTAAACTTGGAAAAAATGCCACAGAAACGTATGGAATGCTTCAGACTGTACCATCTGGCATAAGAGATTCAAGGAAGGCACGGAGTCTGTGAGGGATGATGAAAGGTGTGGGAGGTGTAAGCAAGTCAATACACCAGAGTTGATTGGCCAAAGGGTTAGGGTTACTATGTCGAGGGTTTAAGGGAGTTCAGGAAGAGATTCCGAGGGAAGAGGCCAGCACTCTTCAAATCGGGTTAGTGGGATTTCCACGAGGATAATGCACCAGTTCACAACTCCATCCTTGTCATAGACTATTTGACCAAGATGGGCATCAAGACAGTTCCTCTGCCTCTCTATAGTCTAGACCTTGCTCCTTGTGACTTTTTGTTATTCCCTTAGCTCAGAGGCTGTCGTTATGAGACAATTGAGGAGATGAAAGAGGCTGTGACGAAGGTCATTGACACACTCACACAAGAGGACTTCCATGTGGCCTTCCAGAAGTTGTTGAAACGGTAGAACAAGTACATTGCAGCCGGAGGAGATTACTTGGAAGGGGACTAGAGTTTCATGTGTGAACTATCAATAAAAGTGCCCATAAGAAAAAAGTCTGGAAACTTATTTAATGAACCTTGTATGATGATAATAATTATAATAATGCTGCAAGAGAACCAGAGGCATAGAGGAACTAGTGTATATAAATCAACACATCCTCAACGAAAATTAAATGAGACGGAAAAATTTAGCAATGACCTGGATCGACTACAAAAAAGCTTTCGACAATGTCCCCCAAAGCTGGATACTACACTGTCTCAAAATGTATAAAATACCCGAACAAATCGTACAGTTTATTGAGAAGACCATCCAAACCTGGAGAGTGGAATTGACAACAGGAGGACAAAGCTTAGCAGAGGTAAAGATACAAAGAGGCATATTCCAGGGGGATACCCTATCACTGTGATAGCCATGATGCCACTCAACCAAATCGTTAGGAAACGCACAGCCGGATACAAACTCAGTAAATCGCAGGAAAAGAACAACTACTTGATGTTCATGGACGACATCAAAGTTTTTGTCACAAACGAAAAAGAATTGGAAACCCGAATACAAACTGTGAGAATATAGAGTCAAGATATAGGAATAGAATTTGACATAGAAAAATGCACCAGGCTAGTAATGAAAAGTGGCAAACGACACAAACCAGAAGGAGTCGAACTACCAAATCTAGTAGTAATGAAAACACTCGGAGAAAAGGAAACCTACAAATACTTGGGGATATTGGAACCTGACACCATCAAACAACAGAAAATGAAAGAAAATTTTTTAAATGTATCTCAGAATAGAAAGAAAATCACTCAAGACAAAACTCTGTAGCAGGAACTCTGTCAAAGGGATAATTACATGGGCTGTTCCCCTCTTAAGATACTCGGGACCATTCTTGAAGTGGACCAGAGAAGAACTTAAACAAATGAACCAGAGAACAAGAAAATTAAAGACCATGCACATGGAATTGTATCCAAGAGATGACTTTGGCAGACTATATGAGTCAAGAAGAGAGGGAGGAAGGGGACTTGCCAGCATTGTAGACAGTGTGGGCATCTCGATACAGCAACTCAAAGACTATATAGAAAAGCGAGGAGGAAGACTGACGACAGCCACCAGAAACAATACTAACGACACCAGGACCAGCGGAACAATATCCAGAAAACAAAAGTGGGAAGAAAAACAACTCTGGATATTTCAAACGACTAACAAGCGACATCTAACACGAGAAAACGTGGACGTGGCTAAGAAAAGAAAACCTTAAGAGAAAAACAACATCTCTTCTAGTAGCTGCACGAAACAACGCCATAAGGACAAATTACATCAAAGCGAGAATAGATGATATGCAACAAAATAGCAGATGTAGATTATGTGGCAAAAGAGACGAAACCATCTCTCACATAATAAGCGAATGCAGCACAGAAAGAATATAAGACTTGGCACAACCGCGTGGGTAAGGTGATCCATTGTGCAAGAAGTTGAAGTTTAACCATATGAACAAATGGTATATGCACAACAAAGAATCTGTCCAAGAGAATGAGCCGCACAAACTCCGCTGGGATTTCAAGAAACAAACAGATCACCAAATCTCGACCAAACAACCAGATCTTATAATAATCAACAACAAATAAGAGAACTTGTAGAATTGCGGAATTTTGTCCTGGTGAACCGCAGAGTGAAATTAAAAGAATATATAAAGAGGGATAAGTACCTCGACCTTGCTAGAGAATTGAAAAAGCTGTGGAATATGAAAGTAACGATAATACCAATTGTGAATGGTGCTCTTGGTACAGTCACAAAAGGATTAGTACGAGGACTGGAGGACTTGGAAATAACGGGACGAATGGAGACCATTCAAACTACTGCATTATTGAGATCGGCCAGAATACTGAGAAGAGTCCTGGAGACTTGAGAAAACTTGTTGTCCCTCAAACCCCTGTAAGAAACCAGTGAGAAACCATCAGCTAACGCTGATGTAAAAAAACTGTAGCTTGAGTCTCATAAAAGGGATAAACACCTGGACTGTCCATCTTGTAAGATTCTCAGGACCATTTTTTAAATGGATGAGAGAATAACAGACACATTGACCAGAAGACAAGTAAGGTAATGACAATGCGTAAGGCCTACATCCGAGAGATAACATACACAGACTATATGTATCAAGAAAAGAAGGGAGAAGAAGACTCGCTAGCAATGAAGATAATGTAGATATATCGATACGAGGACTCAATGACGACATAAAAAAGCAAAGGCTAATTACAGCGACCAGAATTCGCGCAGACAACATGATCAATAGAATAACAAATACAAAACAGAAATTCGAAGAAAAATAACTGTGAGAATATTTCAAGCGAAGTGTAGGGGAGGTCGCTACTCCATTCTCTTGATTGCTCCACTACCATGTTCAGCACTTTCTAATGCTGAGTGTTAAGCAAGCCGGCATCAAGTACCATCTTTTGAGTCTTTGGTATGACCCGATCTAGAACTGAGCCCCGGCCTTCCGGACCATTAATGAACACTCTACTCATACTCGCTTGCTTAACACTCAGTATTATAAGGTAAGGATCAAGGGTAAAGTGGAGCAATCCAGGGAAAGGAGTAGCGCCCTCCCCAAAACTTCGGTGTAGAAGCAATTGAAAAGAGTGCCTTCGGGTCACCCTTGATTACGGTCACTCCTAATAGTAGCACAAAGCAATGCCGTAAGGACTATGTTAAAGTGAAACAGAACACAACAGAATTGCAAGGGTAAGTTATGTGGGGAAAAAGACGAAACGATTAACCACATAATAAGCGAATACAACAAAAATAGTAGAAGACAAGAAATGACTGTTTGGGATAGGTGATCTATAAGGAATTGTGCAAGAAAGTGAAATTTGACGATACTACAAAATGGTATTTGCACAAACCAGAATCTGTCCTAAAGAATAAAACACACAAAATTCTCTGGGATTTTGCGATAGAAAAAGTTCACCAAATACGAAAGAGGCGGACCACAGAGTAAAAATAAAAGAAAACGAAAACACAGACAAGTACTTGGACCTTTCAGAGAACTAAAAATGTTAATACTAACCTATGAATGCTGATATGCCATAGCTTCGTCTATAATTGTGATGTAACTGTAACATCCGTAAAATACTGAATCATTAAAATAGTCTTCCTCTTTGCAAGTTTTACACACCAACTCGAATTTCTTCAGATCTCCTGGACTTTTCTGAGTATTCTAGCCGATTATGGTAACTCTGTGGTTTGGTTGATCTCAATTCTTCCTCTAATTCTGTTTTGCACCAAATTCCTATTTAAGATTCCTGGGGACTTTTCCAAGGACTCCAAAAACACTTAGTATCGTTGTTATCTTCATTTTCCACGGCTTTTGAAGTTTTTTTTTTTTTAGCAAGATGCAGGTATTGGTGTATCCTTACGGTTTCTTTTATTTTCACTCTATGGTCCGTTGGGTGGCATTTTTTTCATTGCAAATTAATACTAGATGCGGTCTTCTAGCCGAGATTGGCTGATCTGTTAATTTCTCCAAGTCCCAGGGAATTTTGGGGGTCTCATTTTCTTGAATAGATTCTGCCTTGTGCATATGCCATTTGTCGGTATGGTTAAATTTTAATCTCTTGCATAATTCCCAGTGGATCACCACTCCCACCCAGTCAAACCTTGTACCAGTTTTCTGCATTCGCTTATTTGCTATATCACTTGCTAATGTAAACAGTTCTTCTTCTTCTTCTTCTTCTTCTTCTTCTTCTTCTTCTTCTTCTTCTTCTTCTTCTTCTTCTTCTTCTTCTTCTTCTTCTTCTTCTTCCACTACTGTCTTTGTTAATGCCTATGATACTGAAGAAGACCAATATCAATAAACAGCATTCTTTGTCTCTTCTCCATTAAGCTTTTTAACAACTGCAGCCATGACAATCATAAACTGACTACATCTCAAATAAATTCAATTTACTTATAAAATATAAATTTCCGTGTCGTCAAAGATCATTATTACCCATACGAGATGTCAGTATTAAGACTCTTCTTTTAAACCTTCTTACTATTGCTAGGAGTTCATTGTTTGTTTTTAGCGCTAAAAACATTATTTTCAAATGCAATATAATTCTTCTGAATAACTACAAAATGTAATAAAAAATGTGACTTAATATTTTAAGTAGTCAACATTTCTTTTCTAAGATGGTTTTTTGCTTGTCATTAGATACACCAAATGGAAAAGGCACGTGTCATCGGAATGCCAAAATTCTCATTATTTTACCACACACACACACACACACACACACACATATATATATATATATATATATATATATATATATATATATATATATATATATATATGAGGGGGATGTGAATGTATTTTTATTAAGAACAGTGAAAAGAATCATACTGAATAAATAATATAAAATAATCTCATATTCTCCAAAAGTTTTTCAATGAACAAATGCATGCACTTGTCTTCAGTATTTAAAGTAAAAAGTAAAAATTAACATAAAAAAACGGAAAGGAGTCTTTTTTTTTTCATTTTTTGAATTCGTAACAACATTTCGAAAGTCTCATAAAGCTTGAATATAATAACAGTAAAAGGAACAACAACAATGATGATGATGATGTTGATGGTGATGATGATGCCTAAAGATACATACATACAGGTTGCGATTGGTTAGACGTCGTCTAAGTTATGAAAATAACACTAAGATATATATATATATATATATATGTGTGTGTATGTGTGTGTGTGTGTGTGTGTGTGTGTGTGTGTGTGTGTGTGTGTGTGTGTGTGTGTGTGTGTGTGTGTGATATTTATCTCCCTTTATTAGATATATTTAACAAAAGTACATGAAACTATCTCGAAATACTATGGATTTCAAAGAAAACACAGCTGACTTCAATCCCGGCCTCCAGATGACTTTGGAATCTTTGTAAACCTTTGCGACTTTCTCTTTGTTTAAATTGGTAAAGGCTACCGTTATCCTTGCCTTCAGTTCATTTTTGTGTTGTACGGAGTTTTGATGGTATCTCGCTCAACCGATCCCCTCACATAATGATTAAAGAGATTGCAATCTCGAGAGTTAGGCGGCCAGATGTTAAGGGTGATGTGGTAGAAATTTCCTAAACACCTGCTTCCGGACGTAAGGGCTCCTAGAAGTCACTTTCTCAATCCAGGGTAGCACTACCTCCTCTAGGCCTCTGTGTTGAGTCTTAGGCCACGTAGGAAGATGGAGGCATAACTTCACCATCGTTTGAGACCACTCCCAACACCAAGATTTGGACTTAGATGCTGTTTCTGAATTTCTAGAGTATTAAATACCGTCATGGTACTGCTTTTCTTACAGACAGAGCGCAACTGACTCTAGTTTGTAGCACAGTAGACTAAACCTAAAACAAACAAAACTCATCGTGAAATTAATAATTTAAAATGGTGACAATCTACCCATTGTTGCCAATTTGCCCGTTTTCGAGCACAGTAAAGTAAGTAAAGTTAGCGACCATAGTCGAGGGTGACCCGAAGGCTCCCTTTTCGATAGCTACTACACCAAGGTGTAGGGGAGGGCGCTACTCCATTCCCAGGATTGCTCCACTTTACCCTTGAACCGTACCTTATAATGCTGAGTGTTAAGCAAGGTGGTATCAAGTTCCATTTTTAAAGTCTTTGGTATGACTCGACCTGGGATTGAACCCAGGTCTCCCGGGCCATTGGCGAACACTCTAACCGCTGGGCCAATGTCCCGTCTAAAATATTCGAAAACTAATTTTCAAAGCAAGTAGGACCGCCCCACTTAGAAGCTTGGGGGAAAACAGTTTTACAGCCTCAAACCTTTCTTTTATTTCGCCTTCAGAGAAATAAAAACTACAATTAAGTTGTTTTAACTGAAGATATTAACATAAGTTATAAAAGGATTCTTTTATTTATTTTTTTTTCTAGATGAAGTATTGTCAACCGTTGTTATTAATTTTAACTAGCTTTTTTTTCATCTTTTCATTTTAGTTTATTTTCTTTTTTCTTTTTTTAAATTTTTTCTTTTTCTTTTTTTTATTTTGCAGTTCTCGTGAGTCGTTATTTGTCGGTTTTCGAGCTAAGATAAAAAAAGAACTAAAATATTCAAATAGGGATTTTTAATGCAAATAAGACGTCTCCACTTAGAAGCATGGTGCGAAACCATCTTCTAGCCTCAAAAACTGGCCTCATCAGGTCACCCGGAGTGGAAGCATCTTATAGGATCCTATCTATGGGTCAAATAGAACTGTTTGACAATTTACACTGTGTGCAAACAACTGACTTATGCTAAATTGAATTGTTAGAAATAGATCTGTTTGATCATTTACTTGTAAACAAATGATTGATGTTTAATTGAATTGTTAGTAATCTATATGTAAAAACAGGATTGGTATTTAAAAAACAACAATGGTTGATATGTCATAAAAACCAACCAAACCAAGCCAAATGGAAAGTGGAAATAACATCAGGAGGAGAAAAATCTAGCATTCTTAAAATAGACCAGGGAGGAATTTGAATAAGAAAATAGATAATGTTGTTCAAGGCTTTGCATCTGAGAGATATTAACAGACTTTTGTATATCAAGTATTCCTTATAATTTTTAAATAGATCAATTTGACCCATAGGTGGGACCCTAACAGGTACATACACTTCGGGGTCTGAGTGGATTGAGAAGTCATGGCAATGAAGAGATACTCCACACTATCCAGATCTCCTTAACTGGAGCCTCACTATTAGATGCAGTTTAATACCATACCCAGGACACCCTTTTTGGTGGGGGGGTCTAACAATCAATGTATACTAAGCCTCATCAACAAGGCAGTTTTGACTTAGAAAAAAACAAAAATCTTTTAAAGTGTTTGCGTTTTACATATTTATGGGCGATAGGGTATATGTTAGATTTTTAAAAAAAACTTTATATGGTAAAAAAAAGTGGAAAAATAAAAATAAAGGCGTACAGAAAGGCTCTACCAAAAACAATAAGGCTGTGTAGATATCTTAAAAACTATATATCAATCTAATTAGTAATATTTGATTTGGTTTCTTTGTTTTAATGGCATATCAACCTTTGTAGGTTATTTAATGCCAAAACTATCCTTCTAGAAGAGCAGCATTGGTGCTATTTAACCCATAGCTGGTAGGATAAGCGGGTTCATACCTTTCCCAAGGGTATTTGCCCTAAAGTGAACGTAATAGCGCGACTGGAGTTCGAACTCTTTACGATTCCGCAGTCCAGCTCTTTAACTATTTCACCACGAGGACACACACTGGTAATATTTAATAAAATTTGAATAAAACAATTAATTTTTTAATTTTTCTTTTAAAAATCTCTGAAATTGATTTAATTTTACTTCGAAAAATCAGAGTTCTCCAAGCTTGAACAGAGGTCTGTCATAAATGTTTTCTGACTGAGAACTGCAAACCATGTAAAATTTTCCGAAGATGGTGTGATGTATACGGAGAGGAATGTTTTCGTAAAAAAATGTTCACAAATGGGCTAAACATGATTTTGCTATTACAAGCCTATGTCGAAAAAAAAAAAAAAAAGAAAGAAATGAAAACACATTGACTCTCCGGTAAGGAAAAATTCCCCAGTGCATCATTCTGCAAAGAGGTTCATGCTGGCTATCTTCAAGGACATGAAAGGGCTATCACTGTTGAATTCCTTGACAAAGTTGTAACATCAACAACATTACTGCCTGCTGATAATTGTTTATTATCATAAATAATTGGAGCCTCTTTTATTGAAGATGAACATTTTTGCGTCAAAATCTTCCACTAGTGTCATCTACCAAGGAGAAACAAACAAAACTTTTAAAAGTATATATATATATATATATATATATATATATATATGCATGACAACACACGCATATGTAAAATTATTTGTTGTAGGTCCAAAGAGAGAAAGAAATATTTCAAAATGAGTTGGTCCACGAAGAGATTTGTATTTTTTCTGGATTTATTTATTCTTTTGTTCTTACATACATGTATGTTTCCAGCTTGTTGCTTTCGTCAGAGAACATATATGACACAAGACTTGTTAATCGGGTACTAAATGAGATTTGTGATCCTATTAACAAGACTTTGTGCTATATATGTTCATTGACGAAAGCAACAAGCTGGAAACATACACGTTTGTAAGAACAAAATAAATAGATAAATCCTAAAATAGAAATCTCTTCGTGGAACTACTGATTTATATATATATATATATATATATGCGTGTGTACTTTGTCACAGTTTTTGAAGAAAATAAACTTTTTTAAGTGATTGAAGTATTCTTATTTATGGGTGATTTTTTATCTATCAATCCTTCTTTCTTTGTTGATCTTTCTTTTTTTAATACATTTCCGTATTTGCCGCCATGTTTCCTAATTCGGTTATAACCTTCAATTGCACTCTGTATCTCTGTATATACATCTATCTATCTTTTCTATATGCTCCCTCGCTTTTGCTTTCTCTCTCTCTCTCTCTCTCTCACTCTCTTCCTCTCACTCTCTCTCTGTTTATCTATTTGTTCATATATATATATATATATATATCCTTTCTGTCTTTTTACCATTATCTCCACTTTTCCACATAAATTTTTGTATATCTCTCTATCACTATATGTACGTTTGCGTCTCTCTTTCAATTTCTCTCTCTCTCTCTCTCTCTCTCTCTCTCTGCTTCTTTTATCAACGATAATTTTCAATCTCTCTTCCTCCTTCTATTTTCCTCTCTCTCTTTCTTTATTTCTTTCTCTCTGTCGCTATCTCTGTCTCTCTCTCTATATATATATGGTACTCACCCTCTCCCTCTCTTCTTTTCTCTTCTCTCTCTCTCTCCCCATACGCCGTATCCCCTCTTCATATTCTTCTGCTAACACTTTTTCTTTTCTTTTCTTTCTTTTCTTTACTTCAATATTTATATGAATGGTCGCTTTTTAAGAGCCTGGTCAGTCAAGCCATTTCTGATGGACTCGATAATTAATAAGGATTTGTAGCCGAAAACCTCCTAATAACAAGACGATAATGCCACCACAAGAATAATGATTCCTGTCATAATTCGATTACAATGTATCGATGCGGTCCACTGAATGGAACTGTTATCGATTGACCGACACATCTTTCATCAGGCTGCTGTCATTTAGGTTTTAAATGCAGGGTCAGTGTTCACGGTGAGCACAACCACTTTTAGTAGGAGGCGGAGTTCCAGCCCGCACAATTAGCTCTCAGATCTGCCATCACAGAGGCAGATAATGCAAAGACATTTATAGAACATTCATCACTTTGATTCGAGTGAGAAAGAGACAGGGTAAGAGCGATTGATGCTCAAAGCTAAGCTTTTCAGTCGCCGTTGGCCAAGCGACACATTTTATAGGAGAAACCGTATAACGTAAAGTGGAAAGCACAATAGACGACCAAGGAAAGGCACTTTACTTTGTAATGCGCTCCTGTGTTGGGGCAGAAAGAACTTTTCACTAAAAAGTATTTCCCTGCCATTATCTCGAGAAAGCGCATCTTCCTATCAAAAGGACATATTATTAACCAATGATCGTTCGGGTTTTTTTTTTCTTTCCACCCCCGCGACAAGTGAGAAAATGGACTACTTTAAAGCTAGTGAATGAAGTTTTCTCCTGATTGTCTTTTATGTTACACTAAAAAGTTCGGGAAAAGTAATACTTTTAATTGTGACTGATTATCGTGCTTAAACTTTGTTATATGCTTGCAGAAGTTCCTGGTGGTTGCCAACAAGAAAAGGTTCGATGTCTTTGTTTAATGGCACTTCAGTTTTGGTGGGTTACTTAATGCCAAAGCTATCCTTATGATTTAACCCCTAACTGGGCGAATAAAAGGGTTCATACCCTTCCCAAGAGTAATAGTTGGAAAGTAAATGTAATAGCCTGACTGGAGTTCGAACTCGTTTACTACAATGTCGCAGCCCTGCACATCAGCCACAGTATCACGGAGACTTCCCTGCTAGAAAAGACCGGTGAATTATTCAGAGAGTTATTCGGTCTGTTCTTTTTTTTTTTTTTTTTTCATGCTCTTCTTCCCATTAAATATGAACCTGCGTTGAGAAAAAAAACCTTATTATGATCTCTTTCTTCAATAGTGCATTGCAGAAATTATATCAAACAGTAAATTTTCCGTCCTTCATCAGGTATTTGGCCTCTTTTGCTTTATTTGTATATATATATATATATATATATATATATATATATATATATATACGTGGTACATTCAATAAGTTTCCAGACCTTTTGTACAGGAATTTAAAATTGACGTATACTCTTGAAAATTTACTATGTTATTGCTATACATCTTATGAGATGACCGACGAATTTTTATGATTTCAGGTTCAAATGAACAGCTACAGCAGCAATTGGAATACACCCTACTAAAGCCTGATTGTCACACCTGGTGAATTTCAAAAATGCAATCTAAACGTGAGGACACTTTAGAAGAACGATATGCAATAAAATTCTGTTTTAAACTTGGAAAAAATACCACAGAAACTTATGGAATGCTTCAGACTGCTTTTGGAGCATCTTACATGAATCGAGCATCAATTTTTCAGTGGCATAAGAGATTAAAGGAAGGCAGGGGGTCTGTGAAGGATGATGAGAGGAGTGGGAGGAGTAAGGAAGTCAATACACCAGAGTTAATTGGCCAAAGGGTTAGGGTTAGGGTTACTATGTTGAGGTTTTAAGGGAGTTCAGGAAGAGATTCCATCGGAAGAGACCAGCACTCTTCAAATCGGGTCAGTGGCATTTCCACCAGGACAATGCACCAGTCCACAACTCCATCCTTGTCACAGACTATTTGACCAAGATGGGCATCAAGACAGTTCCTAACCCTCCCGATAGTCCAGACCTTGTTCCCTGTGACTTTTGGTTATTCGTTAAGCTCAGAGGCTGTCGTTATGAGACAATTGAGGAGATGAAAGATGCTGTGACGAAGGTCATTGACACACTCACACAAGAGGACTTCGATGGGGTCTTCCAGAAGTTGCTGTAACGGTACAACAAGTGCATTGTAGCCGGAGGAGATTACTTCGAAGGGAATAGTGTTTAATGTGTGTACTATCAATAAAAGTGGCCATATGAAAATGTCTGGAAACTTATTTAATCATCCTCGTATATATATATATATATAGGAATAAACCTTACAAAGAGAAGGATCCTTTAACCTTATTATTTGCAGGTTAGGGTTAGTTTCTATGGAAGACTGACAGTTGCTCCAGCAGAAAGTCTCCTTTCTTCATGGTGCCGATATTGCGCCAGGGAAGGCAGCAAAGGCCGATACAATTTGGCACCTGTATCATCGCAGATGGCAGAACGAGGTGAAAAGTCCGACTGTCTTAAAACTTTAGCTTCTTGCTTTTATTTCAGAGTTGTTCTTTTCTTAGATTGGCAGCTCGTCAACTTTAGCGAACTCGGTAGGTCCTATTTTTTTTTTTTAATTACACCCGGTAGAGCTAAGATCGATCCATGTATTTTTGCTCAAGTTTCTCAACGAGAAATGAACACAAATAGCCTTGTCGGGAATTTGAACCTCGCTCATCGATTCCATTTTTTGCACCGAAACACGCTACGTTACCGACCCCCAGTTTCCCGTATTTTTCATAATTATTATATTATAGAATAATATATATATTAATATACATATATTAAATCAAATATAATTTATTATATTATATTATCTTTGCTGGCTTCCAAGGCGTTCTGTTTGTTAACATTTACTTTTAAAAGTACCGCTAATAAAAGATCAAATAAGCTAGCAACATCAAAAAAAGTTTCAATTTGATTAATGATTTATCATTTTAAGTGGACAAGAGAGTAATGGCAAATGGATCTATCGATTTTGAACTTACTCTAAAACAGAGATTAAAAGAAAAACAACTTCCCTAAGCGCTAATTGTAGTCGAGTATCAACACCTAATAAAATAAACCTTTTCTCTAAATCAAATAATTGCTTTCTTCGTTGAAAAAGGAATATGCATAATATTTAACGTTTAGATCACTCGATCCAAACAGCTATTATCATAACTAATATAGTTCTATACTAGTTAACGGGATTCTTTCTGTCTGAATCGGCTCTCCTGCCGACGAGCAGAGTGCTCTATATGTGCAGTATAGAGGAACAGTTTCTTTATCAAGATAAAATGTTATAAGTATATGCTTTATCTTTCCGTTTGTATGGAACCAAATCCCAAGGAGAAATCTACGAACAATGATATTTCCTCGAGATTTATGCACGTACAACGTGGATGAATCGAAAATCTGCGCAGTTGTGAATCGATTTCATCGAAAGTCGTTCTGATGTTTGTTAAGAATTTTCTCAATGGGATTTCTTCGCAGCAGAGGCTGTGTCGTTACTTCTATATAGTTGCACCACTTGGACTCTAATGAAACGCATGGAGAAAAAGTTTTATGGGAACTAAACAAGAACACTACGAACTGTTTTGAACAAATTCAGGAAGCACAAAATAGCGGGTGTATGGCCATCTGCCTCCCATCTCACAATCTAACCAATTAAGACGAACAAAAACATGCTGAGCACTGCTGGTGAAGTAAGGACAAACTCATATGCAACATTCCCGTAAATGGACTCCTGTACATAGATAAACCAATACTAGCTGACAGGCAAAAATTTCCATACATCAGCTTTGTGCGGATACCGTGTGCAGTCTAGAGGACCTGCTTGGAGCAATGAATAATAGGGAGGATAGGAGAGAGATATATAACAGACTCCATGTTATCAGCTTGACTTGATAAAGATCATCATGATGATGATATTCGATAAAAATATGGTTCCCTGAAATTTCTTCCCAGGTTCATTGTGCTACTTCGAAGTCTTCGGGCTGAATATACTATTTCATCCTCCTCCTCAGTATACATATATATTATCTCTATTTTCAAGATCATTTCGATAACTCTGGTAACAAGGAAATAGATAATGCAATTTGTAAATTAAAAACATATTGCATATTGCTAACGGATATCGGGAGAAAAAAAGAAAAAAGAAAAGACTAAAAACCTCCGTAATGTTTGAAAATAATCAATCAAAACCGCAATGTCTAGCCAAAAGAAAAAACACTGACGGAGTTATCTAAGTTAATACGTAAAACGAAGAGTCCTGAAGATCCGTTAAGTGAAACCTGTGTAGGTTGTTTCTGGCTCTTTTAGGTATTCTTTATATATATATATATATATATATATATGGGAAATTAACCAATTTTCATTCTAAAAATAGTGTTAATTTTTGTACAAAAAATAAGCACGAGAAGCTGTAATTTTTGTATCGGTATTTTAGTATCAATTGACCAATCGGCGTTTATCCTATCGTTTTAAAATTCCTTTCAGACTTACTGACGAAAATATTTGACTTGCCACGAAAAAATTGAAGAATCAAAACAGAATTATTTAAGAAATCTTTTCCCTTCTAGATTATCTAAAATATATTTTTTAACCAACTGGAATCAGAAATAAATGAACAATTTTTAAAAATCTAATTTCGAACTTACCTCAATCTTAAAAATAGCGAAAAATGGAGACATCTTCAGTGGGTTTTATGGATTTATTCCGTAATCAACTCAAACATTCGGATTTATTTATTTTGTTACTGCAGCGCACATATTAACGCATAAACATACTTTCTCTCTTACATGGTGACATACTTACACAAAAATCTTTTACACACAAAATATATCAAATTGGCTAGAACTACGCAAACTGCTACATTTCATGCATTGAACATCACTGTCTCAGAAAAATTATTTACGATCTGACTAATAATTTCTTTTCATACAAAAAAAGACTGTAACTTGTGTTTTTCAACGAATTTTTGATTCAATTTAAAAGAATAAAATTCATTAATTTATTGATCAGTGTTTTATTCCATCATTTATACAATTATTCGCTATATATATGTGTGTGTGTGTGTGTGTGTGTGTGTGTGTGTGTGATGTGGGTGTGTACGTGAGCGAGCGTATATGTATGTATATATATATATATTAATATATAATTCAATTTTCCGTCGATAATCAATATGCTAACTGCACCTTTGAGTTCTTCTAAAATCGACGCCTAAAGATAGTTTTAATGTGCAATCGTAAGTAAAGGCATCGTAATGCATTTCATGGAATGTAAAACACATTTTAAACATCAACAAAATATCATTTATCCAGTTATTATTCCAAATAATTTTGGTGGCATGCTAGTAAAGTTAAACCTTCTCACAAATTCCCAATAACCTTTTCTTTTATTTTTTTTTTTATTTTTATTTATTTTTTTTTTGGCCCTGATACAACTAATGATCTTCTGGGGAAATGATGCATAATCCTCAACGACACTATTTGAATTTCACATGGTAATAATATCATTAAGAGAGCTATGCGTCCAACTATTCTCAATCTTGCTATGACTAAATAACAGGGTAGACTGATTCTTTAACATTGATCGAGCAACCAGTCTGGGAGAAGGAAAACTCTTAATTCAAACCTGTTAAACTCCGCTTAGAAAATGATCTTGTGTCACATCCAGCTTGTGCGAAAGGGTTGGTAAATACACACACACTTATATATATATATATATATGTGTGTGTGTGTGTGTGTATGTATGTGTGTATATATATGTATATATGCATGTATATATATGTATATATATATATATATGTGTGTGTGTGTGTGTGTAGATACTTATGTGCGTGTGTGTGTGTGTGTGTGTGTGAGTGTTGATACTTATGTGTGTGTGTGTGAATATATATATATATGTGTGTGTGTAAACAAAAATGATAACACAAATCAGAATATTACTTTTACATAGTTATTTTTGCTTGTTCTCAACAAAGAAAAAGTTATAGTGGAGAAAAGAAAAAGAAAATTTTAGAAAGTTTATAAAGATATTTTAAAGAATTTTTTTAAAGAAATTGATATACTACATGACAAGCGATATAAAATGTATTGTTGGCGTTTTATTAAGAATATTGTCTGATCAAACAACATTCTTCAATAGACCAATTTAGACCAATGAATATGAAACGGCAACATTTCATATATATATGGGACCCATGTGACTTCTAATAACTCTATTAATAATAATGTTGTGTTTATTTTTGTTTCAGATTTTAAAATAGTTTATTATAACAACTATTAATCCTCGATCACAATGCCTTGGGCACGAGAGGAGAAAATATTTTGCGTCACTACTTATTTAAAATATATAAAAATCATTTAAAACTGTGCAAGCAAAATTTCGAAGGAAGTTTAACTTAAGAATTATCCACAGAAAAGTCAAGTATATCGTTGGGTACACAAATTTCAAGCCACAGGGTCAGTAAACAACCTCGTCATGAAGGCAGAAAATCCCATATCTGGCAGGAAGTTGATAGCAAAATGTCCTGACAATATGGATGTGGTGAGAGATTCTGTCGGAAGGAGTCCGAAAAAGTCACCCCGAAGACATTCTGAAGAACTCGGTGTTTCACGTGCACTGTTGGATAAAGTCAATCAATATCTGCTTTTGTCATCTGGCTTCACCTTTCTGGAGTGATATGATTGCTTTTTAAGACAAAGATGAAAGATGACTTGATGCATTATGAATTATATTAATGGGTTGCATCTATCTTGAGACACCCTGTATATATATAGAGACAGAGACAGAGACAGACAGAGGACCAGACTGAGATAGATAGATAGATAGATAGATAGATAGAGTTTTTTTTTTAATATGTTCAAAGTCTCCCCTTTCTCTCTTCGCAGTTTCTTTTGGCATCTCTTTTTTTTCATTTCCATTCGTTTCCACACACACACACACACTCTCTCTCTCTCTCTCTCTCTCTCTCTCTCTCTCTCTCTCTCTCTCTCTCTCTCTCTAACGCTAAAAACCCATTTATCATCTTGATCTGCCCATAAGCAGACATATGGTCAGACCAATCTTAGATCCCTTTTTTTCCAACTGATTTTTCACCACCACCTTTTTCTTTTCTTTTCTTCCACCACCTATAAAAAAAAATATTTCTACTTTCATCTATCTTTTTTAGTATTACTATCTATTCAATATTTCTTGCAAATATTCTCTTTTGCTTCCCGCCCTCTCTCTCTCTCTCTCTCTCTCTCTACGACTATCATCCACACATTATTCTTCATTAAATATCGCCATTTATCACTGATGCGATTATTTATTTCTCTTGCCAGTCGACAACAGCAAAGAAACAAATGAATCTTTATTTGCGCAAGATTTGCAACAGGACAGTGGATTAGATATGAATTACTAGAAATGCGGAAACCTACGACGGACATATTGCAACCGGTCAACCATTTTAAAACTTCCAAGTACTTAATCAATTTCTTTACTTTAAGGACCTAAAGGGGAAACTAAATAAGGAATTTAAAGACTAACTGAGAACTAGATAGCTTTATATATATATATATATATATATATAATTATCAGTTTATTTATTGATTTAATATATATATATATATATATATAGTCATCCACAGACAGACTATTTCGTTGTATCACAACTCTTCAGTGTGGCAAGACACGTAGGACGCTTGAAGCTGGGATCGAAACCCGCACAACTTTACGTTAGACTTAGTATCGGACCGTTCGGCCAACAAGCGTACCACGTCAGGATGTGACGAAAGGTTCATTTTCAATTGTAGTTTAACAGGTTTGAATTCAAAATTTTGCATCTTCTAGACTGCTTGTTAAGATTCATCGTCAGCTCTTTTATTTTGCCTTAGCTAAAGAAAGAATAGTTGAATGTATTTCTTTACCTAGGGTATTAGCACTGTGTGAAATGACAATAGCTGAGTTCAGGCTTTGAACTCTGGTTACATATATATATATATATATATATATATATATATATATATGGTCGATCATATGAATGTCTGATCAATCTAATATATTAAAACGGAATTTCTTCCCAGCAGTGGTTGTGTCAAAACTACATTACGGATGAATCACATGGACACCGAGAAAAATTTTAGAGAAAAAGCGAGACGGGAACTGCACAGAAACGCTACGTGCGATATTGAACAAATACTAAAAGCAACATTACACGAAACAGCAGCTGCTTGGCCACCTACCTCCTATCTCCAAAACCATCCGATATTAACAAGACATCCGGGATACTGCTAAAGAGGCAAGGACGAATTCGCATGGGACGTTCTCCAATGAACCCGGTCACATGGGCGTGCCAGTGTTGGCAGTCCAACAAGCATTTTACAAAAACTCTGTGCAGACATAGAATGTAGTCTGGAAGATCTGCCAGGAGCGATGGAAGATAGGTACGAATGAAGAGAAAGAGTCCGGGAAATCCGTGCTAGCAGCGTGATCTGATGATATATATAATATGACTCCTTCCATAACGGATGTTGAGCACTTTTTAAATGTATTTATACTCTGCCCAAACAAGCATCTTAACCCCCCAACTTTACCGTAGTTACCAGTACCATAAACCTACCTGACGAATTCCTAGAGTCAGCGGAATTTTGCTTTGGGTCTATTTTGTAACATCAGTTTTTTAAACAGCTCTTCCATTTTTGGCAAAGAGCAAGCGTTTTAAAAAGGGGTTGTTCCTATATATATATATATATATATATACTTCCGTGTACGAATAAATGCGGGTTGTTAAAGAAACTAAAAACACGAAATGGTCTCCAACCAGAAAAATTGACAGAAAGTTAAGTCCTTTATTTCCAGATGAAGTGATTTTAAGAGATATGAGGATGTATTCCGAAGCACAGGAAAATAAGTTACCTGACAGATGATTAGATTTCTTTCTCGAATATAGGATGATAATGTATGTGTGTGTGTGTGTGTGTGTGTATGCTGTACAGAGGATTTTCGTTATTTTATTAATATCATTTTTAATTAGATAAAACATTTTTAAGTTTTTATTTTTGTCTTAGTACTTCGCGTTGTGTAATGTTCAGCCAGCTAGGTTAGCCGCTTATTACGAGTTCGATTCTCACCGGGTGCCATCTACTTCTGTATGAGTACCAAACTAATTTAAAGCCCAAAAATTGCGTACATCATACGTTTATATATTTGCGTCTTTTAAGTTTTTTGTACATGGTTATATGATATCAAGTCTCCCTAAGTAATTTTGATAATTTGCTGATAAATTTGACTCATATATGGGAAATACCACTCCGGGTCAGAGTGAATCTGAGGGTAATGGCTATGAATAGGTACTACACACTTTCCAGAGGTTCAGAATAGTAACCTTGCTATCAGAGAAAGCTCTGTCAATCATTTATTCATAATTTTGACAAGAATTATCCTTTATCTTAATTCTAGTTGCTTTTTATGG
Source organism: Sepioteuthis lessoniana (assembly GCA_963585895.1). NCBI lineage: Eukaryota > Metazoa > Mollusca > Cephalopoda > Myopsida > Loliginidae > Sepioteuthis > Sepioteuthis lessoniana. The sequence continues at coordinate 5,061,371 of OY757905.1, forward strand.
CAACCGAATTGAATTAATATTTCTGAAGTACGTATCGAAGAAAATAATAAATTGTTTTGGTTAGATTTTATGACATATCAACCTTTGTAGGTTATTTAATGTCAAATCCTCTTAATACGTATATATTAGATATATATTATTTGTAAACAAATTTTATTGATAATATTTTTAAACGAGCCCTTGCTCATTCGAGTTAGAAATACTTAAAATCATTTAATTGTGTGCAAAAGAATATTTCTATTTACTATTTATTATTTGTTTGAACACACTAAAATCATTTCAAGTATTGCAATGAAGCACTAATAATTTAATTTAACATCAATCATTTGTTTGCACACAGTTAAATGGTTTTACATATTTCATTTGTGAGTGAATAATTTGTTGATAATTTTATTTTTAAATGAGTTAAAACTAATTTGTTTGCTCTCAAATGTAATTATTTCTAACACTTTTAAATAGTTTCATTTATTGTGATCTAACACGAAGATTTCTATCTAATATTAATCATTTATTAGCACACTAATTGTTCCTTTGAACACTATTCATTAATTTGCACACAGTTAAATGTATTGCTATGTACTACCTATAATTCTATTTTGCATATAGGTAAACGGTTTCAAGTATTCCACACAAATACTTTTATTTGCACACTATTAGTTACAAGTGTTGCTATGTATTACTTACAATTCAATGAAAAATCTGTCATTTGTTTATACACAATTAAATGGTCAAACAGTTCTATTTCTAACAATTCGATTTAACATAAATCATTTGTCTGCACGCAGTTTGAATGTCAAATAGTTCTAACTGACCCATAGATGGGCCACTGTCAGATGCTACCCCTAAAGTGGACCTGGAAATAATGGCAACGAAGGAGTACAACACACTTTCCAAAGCTCCAGGACTAGAGCCTCACGATTAGATGCACTTTAGTGTCATACAGAACACTCACTGGGGTGGGATCTGCAGAGATGCAGTCGATGTTTTCTACAGGTCCAGTTAACTGAGCTCAAAATATCCTAGAAGTTGTGGTAACACTTATAAAGCCATTCAGTCCCTCCAATTAACACTGCTTGTGTTTAAATCTTTTACAATAAACATGGCACCTATAAACTGGGGTCGGTCATTGCTACTATTTATTTGATAATTTGTCCCCGATGTCTGTATTTCAAATAAGCTTGATAGCACGGAGTTCCCTGACTCTCTCTCTCTCTCTCTCTCTCTCTCTGGTCCACTGCTCCTGGCATGTCCTCTAGATTGCGTCTAGTGTCCACACATAGCTGATATATAAGTCTTAGGATGTCTTGTTCGTCTTACTCGGATGGTATGTGAGATTGGAGGTTCAGCCTACCCCGTCACTAGCGGGATGTTACGCAAGATCAGCATTAAGTGGAGTAAAGCTGGCGTTGAATAGCCTGGAAGAGTGCATCTCTCTCCAGGTCTACAACTGGTGGTCTGAATTCATAATTTATATATATATATATATATATATATATATATAACTGAATTGTTGTATATATATACATATGTAAAGATATATATATATATATATATATATATATATATAAAGAGAGAGAGAGAGAGAGAGAGACCTGAACTGTTGGATAATATGTATCTATGTATCAATGTTCCCAATTCCTTCGACACATCCTTGATACAATACAATATCAATTTTTCTGTGGAGCATTGCTTGTTTGAATTCAGAATGTTTCTTCTCCTCTATTGGTTGCCTAACCAAGGCTAAAGTATCTAGTCTATCCAAGTATTTTCCAATCGCTGTGGAGAGAAAGGAAAATGGATGAGTATTAGCGGGATGTGTTAACCCGAACTGCTTCATTTCGTATTTAAACTCGGGTCACCAATTCCATTTTGTACGATGATAACCGTTACACTAAGTGCACTTCTGTCCACATGTAACTCCTTCATCCGGGTGCATACAGCCCTGTAATCTGTTGTGTCCCCTACGTAACACTTCAGTTCCATCTGCTTGTTCTTATGACTTCGTTAGATGAGCTCTGGACTGCTGGCTGCCTTTTTCTGGGGCTCATTTCTACCTAAGGTTCTTTACCACAATAGGACATAGAGAAAGCCAGACGTAAGTCCAAACCGGAACCAAGTCAGCACTTCTCGTTTAGAATGGTAACTTTGTGGTCGTAAAGTTCTCGGGCCTCACGTGGCACCCACAACAACTGCATCGCTCATAATATATATCTGACGATAGTTATTAAACTGTTAGGCACTCATCGGCGTCGAACTGGAACAAAGAAAGCGGTAAGTAAAATGTCCTTCTGGCAAGGAAAGGCGGCCATGTTACAAACGATTGCTTTCCGGCCTCCGTACGCGAATGATCGCTTCTCTGTAGGAAGCCGTGCATGAACAACGACTGCCCGTATGAACAAGAGTTGGTAAGGGGCGGCGAGATCCAGCGAGACTTCATCGGGGTTACAATTGATTGGCCTAATTGAAGACCTCAAGGAAACGGGCTCGAGTTCTTCCAGCTAATTTTCTTCTTTCTTCCGCCTGCTTTGTGAGTCTTTGTTTTAGTTTTTTTTTTTTTGTTTTTTTTTTGTTTTTTTTTCTTTCCTTTGTTCTTTTTGGTCTTTATCTTGCAATTTGTCTTTCGATGTTACTAATTCTTTATTTCTTTCTTCCTTTGGTTCTTTCATTTATTTTTCTTTTTTCTTTACTTTCTTCTTTTCATCCTTACCTTTTCTTTCTTTCTTTCTTTCCTCATCTTTTTCTTTCCTTATTCTTTCTTTCTTTCTTTCTTTCTTTCTTTCTTTCTTTTATCCTCACCCGTTTCTTTCTTTCTTTCTTTCTTTGAAATTATTTTCTTCATCTTATTCATCTTTTCTTTCAATTAACTCACAAAATTCTTTCTTTCTTTCATTCTTTCTTCCTATCATCCTCTCCCATTTCTTTCTTTCTTTCTTTCTTTCTTTCTTCCCTTGAAATTATTTTTTTTTCTTATTTATCTTTTCCTTGAATTAACTCACAAAGATTCCTTCTTTCGTTTTCTTTTTTTCTTTCTTTCTTTCTTCGATCTTTTAGTCTATTTTCTTTTTCTTTTAAATGCTTTCTTTCTTTCTTTTGTCTTTCTTTCGTCTTTCTTTTCATTGATTTATGAAAATTATTCTTTCTTTCCTTCCTTCTTTTTTCATTCTTTCCTTGCTTTATTTTTTCCATTCAGTTTATTACCGTTTTCTTTTTTTTTCTTTTTGGCCTATAATCTTATTTATTTATTTATTTATTTATTAACTTATTTATCGATTTATTATTTTTATTTGACTTTCATTCACTTAAAACAATTTTTTTATATATTTTACTTTGTCTTTATTCTTTGTTATTTGTCTTCCGTTTCCTTAAAATATTCCTTCTTTCTTTCTCTCTTTTTTCTTTCTTTTAATTTATTTTCTTTTTCTGGACCATAACATGTAACTTTTTCTTTATTTATTTCTTTGTTCTTTCTTTCTGTTTTTATTTATTTATTTATTTGTTTATTTTATTTACTTTATTTTTCTTTTGAATAAATCTTATAATAATTTCTTATAAATAAATCCTTTTTTTTCTTTCTTTGTTTCTTTTTATTTATCTTCCTCAGACCCCAACAATTCTTTCTTTCTTTCTTTCTTTCTTTCTTTAATCAGTCTAAGCTACTTTTCCTCATTTTCCCCCATTTTTCTCCATAATGAAATAAAAGGTAGTCTCCTTTCTTTTACTTTTCTTTCTTTTACTTTTTTCACCCTTTCCCCTTCCTAAACTCTTTTATCCTTCACCTCAAGCTTCACAAGGGCACCTAATAACAGCTATAATCCCACTCTGGCAGCCATCTTTCTTCACCTCGACAACTTCTTATTATCAACAAATACCAAAACCAAGATGGTGCTTAGATTAATTATGTCTGCTTGATTTGTTATTCTTACACCGTAACTAACACGACACTAATAATCTCAGCGCGTCGAACTAGGGAAGGTGGCACCTTTCCGTTGACCCTCAATCAGGAAAAGAAGTAAGCCCTGGCCACGAACTCGAAGAGTCAGAGGCCCTCCACGCGCCTTTTCCCCCGACTCATATGCCTCATTTAGTTCAGAGCTCAATTGTCAACACACCAGTTAACGCATTGGCTTTAGCAGACGTGTTAACTTAATTACAGCCACTTTTCCCGCCTTTTGAAAATACTGCTACGGCTTCCATGTTGTCCGTATTGACGTATATATATATATATATATATACGAGGAAAGCTCCGAAAGTTATGCCTTCAAGTCGTTTCCTCTGAAACTGCATCAGTTAACGTAAGGAAAATAACACTTTATGATAGAATTGGTTTTCAGCAACAAGACATTATTTTTCAGCTTTGCCATAACCACTGACGATGCATTTTACTAAACGATGAACCAGAGACTGCATGGCCAAATCAGTAAACATTTGCTCAAAAAGTAATGCGTTCAAGTCATATCAATGAAAACTACTTAAATATACAGGAATTTTGGATACAGCGAGTTTCAAGAGACTGTATGGCTAGTTCGTAGAACAGTCGCTCCGAAAGCAATGCCTCTCATCCACTTCCATGGAAACTGTGATAGTCACACGTTTCGGTCGAGCGTGTTTTTAGTTACAAAACACCATTTTTTCCACATAGTCATCACTTCTGCCTATGAATTTTTGACCGACGATAAACAAAAATCTCTCTACCGCGCTCGTAAAATGCTGCACCAACAGAGGTTACCCGCTTTTTCATGGGGTTGTTGTTCGTACAATCCATCTTTTATCGCCCTATTTTGAGTCGATGAGCTGATCCAGGCGTTCGGCATTTCGTAAGTTGTTAGATGTGCTTAACGTAACTTATCACACATTGCTGTCGTCACTGCTGAAGTGCATTGCCCACAGTCCTATTCTGCTCACATTCACTTTTTTTGTCTCACTTAACATTCAGCAAGTGTCAATGAATATCAATGAATGCATTTCCCTTTCTTTTTTCTTTTATTTGTTTATTTAGTTAGTTTTGCGGGATATGATTTAATAGAACTTCTTTGCTTTCAGGTCAGACGCCATTTTAACAAACTAACGCTCCACTACTATCTGTAACAAGACAAGTAATATAAGTAATTGGCAAGAAAATAGAACTTCTAATGTCATACCACCAACACCCCCCCCACTGACATTATGAGATAACTTGAATAAGATTTTAGGCATTGGTTCTTTTTCGAAATGTTGAATACGAGCGACTCCTCATTCCCTGAATCACCTAACCTACCAACAGAGTCAGATATGCACTTGAAACTAAAATCAATTTTTTTTTTACATGAATACATAAATCATGTATACATAAATTACTTTCACTGGAGAAAGTGTGACCTTGACATATAGCTATATGAGTTCAAATCTTTGAATATTTCACGTATATGTCTTCCATTTTATATTGGTAAAATCTATTATTTACATGAAGTGTAGAGTTTGAATGAGAAATTGTTCTCAAAAACCTTTGGGCCAACAGGGTTAATCTGAGACCACAGCATAGATTGGACAGTTTCAATTAGATGACCAAATGCTTCTACTATAGAAAAATAGCTTAGAATTTCGACAATTGGATCCTAGACGTCGATTAGTTCACATGTGTAACAATGGGTATGAATAATTTTTCCATCCATTGAACCATTCTCTGATGTACACGGGTATTACGTATCGGAAAAATAATAAATGTACACGGGTATTATGTATAGGAGAAGATATAATAAATTCGGTTGAACATTAAAGTAGATCGTTGTTTATTCTTCTTGTCAAGAAATTTTCTCCAAATTTACAACATGAAGTAGCAGAGGGCTATCTAACTTAATGTTCAAAAATTGTTGAGATAAATATTATATTTACCAAGACATAAATAAATAACGAAGGAAGGGTTTTCTTCAAAATATCCCTCTTGTCATTCAGCACTTATTCTAAAGAGTTTTCCTCTGGTCGAAGCACCTCCGTGACTCCTCTTTTGATATGGTGGGAAGCTAAAGTGTATTTATTTCAATCTTCCCAAAGAACTAAATTCTTAATAACGAGATGAATTTTCAAGAAGGAAAAAATATGGGCAATTAACTAGAAGAAACAACCTCTAATGCCATACCACCAACATCCACCTCTGACATTCTGAGAAAATTCAATAAAATCAAATAAAATTTGATGCTTAACTTATATGTTTAAGAAAGAAAATTTATGGGTTACTGATAAGAAAACACAATATAACTGCAACAAAGTACTCAGTTCGATCCTCACTAAGTGTCCATACTAGTGGCTTTGCGACAATTAATTTAAAAATGGATTATTTATCTATCCTAGTGCTAAACTAAACAAAACTTATTTAAAGACTACCAACTAGCTGTCTCTTGAATGCTAATAGTAAGACCCTAACACAAAAAGCAGGGGTGTCCTCGTAGTGTAATGGTTAAAGCGATGGACTGCGGAATTACAGTAAGCGAGTTCAAACTCCAGTTGCGATATTACGTTCACTTTCGGACAAATACCCTTGAGAAAGGTATGAGTCCTCTTATCCTCCTAGCTATGGGCTAAATAGCATCACTGCTGTTCTTCTAGAAGGAGGGATTTGCCATTAAATAACCCGAAAAGGTTGATATGCCTTTGAAAACAAAGAAACCAAACCAACCCAAAAAAAGGTGTCCTGGGTATGACATTAACTGATGATGTGGCTCAATATTTAGATCCCTGGGGATTGTGAAGTATCTCCTCCCATTATTACCATGTTCACCCTCATCTGAAGTGCTTACACTTTGTTGGCTGGGGCTGTAAAATACATGACTGCACCTCTGCAGAGGGTTAAAAACCCCACCACAGCCAACGAGGGTCCAGGGTATCAAAATAAACTATCTGATAATGAGACTCCAGTCCTGAAGTTTGGGGAATGCGGAGAACCCCTTCATGGCCATTACTACCAGGTCCACTGAGACCCGGATTGATAATACCTGTTTGAATTTGCTGAAGAGTCAAATAAAACTATTCAATCATTTACTATACTTAAAAATCGTTTGTTTGCAAACAAATGATTGATATTAAACAAAATCATTACTATTAGATAGAAATGTTTAGAGTGGCCCGGGAGACTCAGGTCGAGTCATAAAAATGGTACTTGATGCCTCCTTGCTTGACACTCAGCATTATAAAGTATGGATCAAGGGTAAAGTGGAACAATCCAGGGAAAGGAGTAGCACCCCCTACACCTTGGAGTAGCAGCTATCGAAAAGGGAGCCTTCAGGTCCCTCATCAACTACAGTCGCCAACTTTACTTACTTTTTACTTAGATAGAAATACTTGAAATTATTTAACGATGCACAAACAATTGATTAATATTAAATAGAATTATGAACATTAGATAAAAATACTTGAAACCATTTTACAGAGAGTCAACAAATGAGCTCGGGATAGTTTAGAAATAATGTTTCGTACAAACTATTCACTAACCAATTATATACGGGGGTCTGTCTGAAAAGTTACGAGAGTGAGTCTGCTGCATGAGTTACGGGGGAAAGAGGTATAATGGATTGTATTATCGTCTAACACGATATCTTAGGAGTATTTAACTGTAATCTTATCTTTCGGCAACCATTGCATTTTCTTACGTACTTTTGTTTACTCTTCCTCTTTTTTCAAGTCTTTCTGCTATGAACACTGAGAAACCTGAAATTTTTCATCCCGTTGAGGAAAACTTCGTCATGATCTTTTGAACTACTTCAGTAAGTGTATGGAAATAACACGATGTCGTATACACGTGTATTTATGCGGCACAAGAGGTGCCAAGAGGGACCCTTAGAAGGAAAAGGATGACAACAGGAGTAGGAGGTCTTCAATAAGCAGGTGAGGCTAATGGTGTGTGGCGATCGTCAGTTGACTAGTAGAATGATCACAAGTCAGCTGGACATGAAAACTAAGAATGTTTAGAAGATTATCACCGACGAATTGGGTGTGTTTGAAGCGTAACGGTACTGAATTAGTTAAACATCCATCTATTACGGGTCAAGAGAGGTGTGGAGATCATCAAGGGAGCCTTAACGATGGAGCTAAGTTGCATCCTAGAAGAAACTTCCAGTTTAGAAAACATGACAGAGAAGTGGGGGAATGCATTAGACATGAGGGGAATTACTTCAAAGGGAGGCCATGTTCTTCATTATTTGAAATTGAAATGAACTGTTTGTGGCACCAGTCCCGTTACTTTTCAGACATATCATGTATATATATATATATATATATATATATATATTGAAAAAAGAAGAAAACGGAAAGAAAAATACATATAAATGGATGAGAAAATGTATTAACAAATATTAGTTAAGATCCACCGACGCGTTTCGACCAATATGAATGAAATCATTTAAGGTATGAAATTGTGCGAGTCCTCGTGGTGTAATTGTTAAAGCGAGGGACTGCGGCATCGTAGTAAGCGAGTTCCTACTCCAGTCGCGCTATTACGTTCACTTTCGGACAGATACTCTTAGGAAAGGTATGAACCTCCTTATCCTCCCAGCTATGGGTTAAATAGTACCACTACTGTTCTTCTAGGAGAATGCCTTTGGCATTGAATAACCTACAAAGGTTGATATGCCATTAAACAAAGAAACCAAACTAAGGTATGAAATTACGATAATTTCAGGTAGAAAATGGCTTAAAATACCTTCACCGAGAAATTTTCCTAATTTCATATCTTAGATTATTTCATTCATATTGGTCGAAACGCGTCGGTGGACCTTAACTAATAATTATAAATACATTTTCTCATCCATTTATATGTATTTTTCTTTCTGTTTTCTTCTTTTTACAACATATGTGCCTGATTAAACTTCATTTCTCACTCAAATATATATATATATATATATATATATATATATATATATATGTACGTACTTATGTATGTATATAAGTGAATTTATTTTTGCTGCTTGAATCTGAAGATGTAATGCAACGAGAAAATATTCATCCACCTTGATTACAAATGGGATTCTAAAAAAGAATTGAATCCGCATCATCATTTTATTCTTCAATTCATCACAAATAACAGACACGGATTTTATAGATGATCTTCCTACAATATTTCTGTTTCCGTTTTGTTTAGACGACAAAACAGAATTCCATTAGAATGTAATGTTATAAAGTGCGTTCAATTTATTTTTATATTAATATATAATTATGTTGATTATATGATTCAACATTGTTTTGTTTTGTTTTAATGTAAATATTTCTTTTTCATCTTTTTTATTTATCTATTTATTTTATTTTATTTTTTTTTTGTATTTTCATTGCGTTTGTTTCAGCCTTTTTATGCGCAAAATAATCTGTAGATATTAGATATCATTTATTTGTTTTGTTGTTGTGCTTATTTGTGTGTGTGTGTGTGTGTTTTCAGAGATATGTCTCAATTTTATTGTGCAATATTTGTGTGTGTGTGTGTGTGTGTGTGTGTGTGTGTGTGTGTGTGTGTGTGTGTGTGTGTGTGTGTGTGTGTGTGTTTTCAGAGATATGTCTCAATTTTATTGTGCAATATTTGTGTCTGTAGAAAGAAAATAAACCGGAAGAGAAAATAATTTTTTTAAAAAGAAGAAAGAAAAACGTCATTCGTTTCTTATTTCAGTATATTCTATTTTTATATATAATCTTTGAAATTTTAGCCAAAATTGTAAATGCACAATACTTATATTTATATTACCTATTTATTTATTATAGTGTTAGATATATCATCATCATCATCATGTCGTGCCGCCAGCACGGATATCCTTGACCATCTCTCGCCACTTTTCCCTATCGTTCATCGCCTCCGGCAGGTCTTCTGGGTTACATCCTGTGTCCTCACATAGCTGCTGTATGTAAGTTCGGGCTGGTCGTCCTGCTTTTGCTTGGCCATATGTGGGGGTCCATAGTAGTACGTCACTTACGAGCTCGTCTTTGCTTCTCCAGCAGTGTCCGGCTTGTCTAGCTCGTCTGACCTGTATAGTTTTCGTGATGGGAGGCAGGTGGCCGTACAGTTTGTGTCTCGTGGGGTGTTGTCGCCAGGACTTGTTCAATATTGCTCTCAACATTCTTGTGTAGTTGCTGTCAAGTTTCTTCTCCAGCCGTTCGGCCAGCGTCCATGTAGTGCATCCATATAGCAGTATCGACACAACCGCTGCCTGGAAGAAACTGCGCTTTATTTCATCGGTCAGGTCTTACTTCCATATTATTGAGAGCCTATCTATAGCTGTCCATGCTTTCGTCAGCCGTGTGTCGATGTCGTTTTCTGTTGATGAGACGCTACTTCCTAGGTAGGTGAATTTGTCCACTAGCCTCAGAGAGGCTCCGTCTAGAGTGGTAATGTTGCCCGTTTGGTTGTAACACATATATTCAGTTTCGTTTGCATTGACATGGAGGCCAATGCCTGCTGCAGCTCGTTCCAAACTATGCAGTAGTGTCTCTGCTTGATTAGGCGTATTCGCTAGTAACGCTAAGTCATCAGCGTAGTCGGCGTCTGTGATTGTTTTTGCGGGGTACCTTTTGCTTCTTCTCTTAGTCAGCTCGAAGCCATTTTCTCTGATTTTGTCGATCGAAGTCCTAAGCACATAGTCTAGACAGATGATAAAGAGGTACGGGGCTAGTGTGTCACCTTGTAGTACTCCTGCAACAATGTCGAAGTATTCCGTGTCTCCATCTGGTGAACGTACTTTCACTTTTGTGTTTTTGTAGAGAATCATTATTGCTGCTACGGTTTCTTTTGGTAGGCCGTATGCTAGTAGGATTAGTTCCATTTTCCCTCTGTGGATGGAATCGAAGGCCTTGGTAAAGTCGACAAATAGTAATGTCGCCAGAAGGTTTTTTGCCTGGACGCCTTCAAGGATTCTATGGATGGTCAATATTTGTGAGATTGTGGATCTATTTCTCCGGAAGCCATTTTGGTTTTTCCTAAGGATGTTGTCTATTTTGGGTTCTATGCGGTTTCGTAGTAGGGCATTGTAGATTTTGGCTGCTATGGATGTAAGTGTTATCCCTCGGTAGTTCTTGGCTAATCCGAGGTCGCCTTTTTTAGGGAAAGGAAGGATGCATCCCTTCATCCATCTTTCTATCCTATTTTGACTATGGACAGCGTTGCATTGCCGGAGCAGTATATCGTCGAATTGTCTAGTCTTCCACACTTCTGGGGGGATATATGTATGTGTACGCTCCCCCATAGGGGTTGAGCACTCTGGCGAAGGAATTTACGGCTGCCGCTCGCATAATGTAAAGCTTTCCGAACGAATTGAGGGCTCTGGTATCCGGTAAGGTATAAAATGTAAACAAACGAACGCTACTAATTAATACCTATAATTCCCTAGCTGACGTAGTACGCTTGTTGGCTGAGCGGTCTAACACTAAGTCTAACGTAAAGTTGGGCGGGTTTCGATCCAAGTTTCAAGCGTCCTACGTGTCTAGCCACACTGAAGAGTTATGATACAACGAAACAGTCTGTCTGTGGATGACAATATATATATATATATATATATATGTGTGTGTGTTTGTGTGTGTGTTTGTATGTGAACAACGTAAATATGTGCTTCTCTCGCAGGTCCCACTTTGGATATAGGGAGGCTACTCATTTTTCGTGTTTTGGTCAAAAATAACCAGGCAGAGCATCTCCCTCTCTCGATCTACAACTGGTTTGAAATCAGAGGGTTTTTTTCGCCTAGACCGATAGCTATAGTAAAGTTAAAACAGCCCAGTCTACCCAACTATTTATGCATAGCAGGAGAGAGAATCGTTTGATTCATACCCTTCCCAAGGGTCTTAGCGTTAGGCGAAAAGCAAACAGCCTCAGATTTGAACTCGGGTAGCCGATTCTATTTTCACGAGCGCCTTCAAGAAGATTTGATTTGGTTTGGTTTCTTTGTTTAATGGTATATCAACCTTTGTAGGTTATTTAATGCCAAAGGCATTCTCCGAGAACAACAGTAGTGGTACTATTTAACCCATAGCTGGGAGGATAAGGGAGTTCATACCTTTCCCGAGGGTATTCATCCGAAAGTGAACGTAATTGTGCGACTAGAGTAGGAACTCGCTTACTACAATTCCGTAGTCCAGCACTAACTATTACACCACGAGGACACCCCGCTTCAAGAAGAACTATATGTGTTTCAATTTTCCTAATATTAAACGTACAATTAATGTATTTCAATTACAGTCAATGATCATAAAAGCTTATCAATAGGACAGGTTCCAAAGTAAAGGGTGTATCAACTCTAGGCACCATTTTAATATATATATATATATATATATATATATATATATATATATATATATATATAATCTCTTTGTGCAAACTAGGCTCTATAGCTTTCGTAAAAGCAACCGGTCTATGAGAAAAAAAAATCCTGTTTCTAAAACCAAAAGGCAAAGAGCTTACAACTCTATTCCCATAAAAGGTTACTTGCCCCTGAAACTATAGCACCATCTAGTTGATATTTTCTGGGTTGTATATATATATATATATATAGAGAGAGAGAGAGAGAGAGAGTGATATAATAAATGATTTCGAGTTATGTGAACGACAGCTAATTTTTTTTTTGGCTACAATGTGTTGCTCTTATCCTATACAGCGTGTAATGAAAGACCCCAAATTTTTGTCTGTGCTAGCCTATAAAATTATCTTTTCAACATTGTATAACATGAAGAGACAACATTCACATACCAATTACTCTTTCAAAATTGTTATTCAATCAAAATCAATGAAATAGTCGCAATAAACTATATAGTCTAGACTTAACAAAATTCCTAAACAAAGTCGTTTAGCAAAGATAATGTAGTTTCTTATGTAAGTTAGTTTATTGTACATAATATTTGTATGTATTATAAGCACAGGTTGGATAAATTGTAAAAATGTTTGAAGTTTAAACCAAGAAACAAGGTAAAGTTCGATATTTCAAAAAATATCTCTTGTAATGAACGAATCCTTGGTTTTCTGGTGAAAACTTGGTCTTAAAAAGTCGATCATCATAACAGTATATATATATACATATATATATTCTAAAATGCGAACTAGATTTTAGCATTCTTTCTAGTCGGGAATACATCGTAATTTGTAAAAAAAGAACCTTTTTAGGTCACATCTCATCAGTGATAGAAGCAAGCAAAAAAGAAGAATTAAATTAATGTAAACACACACATACACGCACAGAAATATATATATATATATATATATATATATAGTTGAATTGACCAACTATAGTCGAGGGCCACCCGAAAGCTCCCTTTTCAATAGCTACTATACCAATGTGCGCGAGAAGGCGCAACTCTTTTCTCTGGATTGCTCCACTTAACCTTGACCCGTACCTTATAATGCTGAGTGTTAAGTAAAGAGGCATCAAGAACCATTTTTTGATTTTTGATATGAGTCGACTTGAGATTGGCGAACATTCTAATCATTATGCCAATGGGCCGGTTATATATATATATATATATATATATATATATATATATATATATATATATATTTCTACAGTATCAGACAACGGTATTTAGCAGTTAAAATTATAATGTCATGCGCTTGCACCATTCTTGTATCCATTTTTTGCTATGCCAGTTATATTGTTTTCTAAAGACATACACCCGTTTCGCGTATAAATCTTGTACGATTAATTTACGATCAACTTTTCCCTCTGGTTTACTCTTTACCAATTTACAACATTGAGTTTGGCTGATAAATTACCTAAGTTTGTTTTAAAAAGTTTAGAAGATCGAAAAATCTCTGGTAAATCATCTTTTGTTAAGTGCTTCAGTTCGTAAAGAGTGGCGAGAACGAATGTTTAAAAGAGTCAGAAACACAGAAAGCAATCGCACATTATGTACTCAAATAATTTTTTTAGATTTCAAATGATTCAAACGCAAGTTGTCTATGAGACAGTAGCATAGTTTTTGAACATTTTGTGTAAGTTTAAAATTAAAACGAAGATGTGTGAATTTGCAAAGAAAGTAAACAGAAAAATAAACAATTTAAAAATTGGAAGGCCAACAGGTATTTATGAACCAAACTCGACCACGAGGCCATAATTACCAGGTAGACGGTTATATTTGTCTACATTAACTGCTTAACCCTTTCACTGTTTTGAGAGCCACATATGGGTCTCTGTTTCCTGTGACATGACTGAAGGTCATATATATATATATATATATATATATATGTAGGACAACGTCTCTACTAAGATCGTCCTTATATATATATATATATATATAAGGTCAATCTCCTAAGGACTTACTTAAGTAATCTCGGCGTGAATACCGGATGCAGTCTAGAGGATCTGTTGGGAGCGATGGACGATAGGGATGGATGATGATCGAGAAGGGACAACGTGTTATCAGCACGACTTGATAATGATGGTCTATATATATATATATATATATGGGGGGGTGCGAGTGTGTAAATGCATTGATATATATATATATGTATACAGGGAGAGAGAGAGAGAGAGAGAGAGAGAGAGAGAGAGAGAGAGAAGTGAGCGAAAGTTAAGTTCAAGAGAGCATTTTGTTTATATACTTGACATAGGTGCGATAACCTCGACATTTATTGATCAAAAAGAACGCCAGGGAGTGAACTGTTTGAAAACTTTGAAAGTTGTATTTATTAACCGATATTACAATCTCTTTGTTTCCTAATAAGTGTACAGAAAAGCAACGCCGCTGGAAATGTAAAATCGACAGAAAAAATCATCTTCATCTATTATGTGTCCATTAATGAAACTCTTATTCCCCGGATGTATGTGGGATATGTTTCCCTTCCGATAAAATACCTGGGTAAGGAAGTGTATTTATTTTAAATATTTCGGAGGAAAACCAAAGAGAACGTGGTATATCGGGGTAAACAAAAGAAAAATTCAATTATTCATCTTAATGTTCCATAAGAATGCTGGTCTTTTTATCTATGTCGTCTTTGTTTCGTATTTGATGAGAGTCTCTTGATTACAGTTAAGTGGACGCACTGAGTACCTTCGACTTGGGTGGTGAGATTTTCAGAAGAAAGCAACGATAAGCTCGAAGTACAAAATTTCTTTAGGAAGCGTTCTTCTCGCTTTCATTATTGTAAAGTATAAGAGCATTTGAAGGCATTTCGGCAACGTCTGCTCGCAGCTATACGAACACTGAACTCCGAATGTGTTTATGTATGAAAACACGCATGGGTGCACCAGTACTCATTTGCACGTGTCTATCTATATGAATTTTATATATATATATATATATATATATATATATATATATATGCACACACTTACATTCAATGTATATGTTTAATAGATGCATGAGCAGTAATTTCAAATATTCACGTAAATATGCACATATATATACGAAGAGATATGTGACTACCGTATGTTTGTTGGATTCGGTTTCTTTGTTTAATGGCATATCAACTTCCATGGAGGATTTAAAGCCAAACCCACAGAAGGGCAGTAGTGGAGCTATTTAACCCCTAGCTGTTGGGGATAAGTGAGTTCATGCCTTTCAGAAGAGTATTAGTTCGAAAGTGAACGTAATAATGTGACCAGTGATCGAACTCGCTTACTACAATATCTCAGTTCAGCACGTTAGTCACTGCGCCACGGGGTTCTCCTCCACTAGTGAGTATAACAAGGAATATTGGCAAAAACGTCAACGGGTATCATCATCATCATCATCTTCATCAAAGCGCACTGACATCATGGATTCCCTTGACTGTCTTTCCCTATCCGTCCCAACTTACCATTGCTCTTGGTAAGTCGTCAAGACGGCTTCCAGTGTACGCACAAAGCTGATGAATATAAGGCTAACTCTGGTGTGTCCATGTATTGGAGTTCATAGAACGGCGCTTATGAGTTTGTCGTTGCTTTTCTAGCATTACCCAATATGTTTTGCTCGCCTAACTTGGATGGTTTGTGGGATGAGATGTAAATGGTCGTAAGTTGCTTGGGGTATTTAATGCCAAAACCCTCCTTGTAGAAGGACATTAGTATTTCTATTCAACCATTTCTGGGGAATAATGGAGATTATAACTATTGGTTAAATAGTACACTTCTACAAAGATGGATTTGGCATTAAATAACCAAATAAGTTTGATATGCCGGTAAACAAAAAAAAAACTTACTTTTCTCGAGGGTATCAGTCTGAAATTAAATGTAATTGTGCGACTGGAGTTCGAACTTGCTTACTTCTATGTTACAGACCAGCACGTTAGACACGACGACACGGTTGATGTTAAGTTTTTATCAACTTAATTTTCGATAAATTAGAATCAACTTAATTTTCGATAAATTAGAATCTAATTAGAATCTATTACTCCACCCTAAATAGAAGCATCAATCTAATCAGGAACAGCTATTACAACGGGACCCAGCGCTTTCACGGGTCATCTAGTACATAACTAAAATTTTCACGCTTGTATATATAACAGTAAACCTGAAAAAACAGCGAGATGTTTTGTAAAACAATAGATTTAAATAAAGCAGTTTCCAGTCAAGTTTACTGTTGAATGGTAAATTTGTGAGATTTGCATTTCTGCTGATCGTCATTCGTTTTAATTCTAGATATAATCGAGTTATCAATGAAATGCTGATAAGAATCCGTCACTCCTCTCTGGATAGAATCATTAATATCATCATGGACCGCTGTTACAATGGGAGTCGAACAGTTTAGCAGATCATTTCACAAAAGAAAAATCACATAAGAAAAAAATGACTTGCATATTTTTTTCTAAGAATTATTTTCTAAAGTTAAATATTCTACAGTGAAAATCACCACGAAATTTCGGGGATACATAAATAGATTATCTATCTATCTATCTATCTATCTATCTATCCACGTTAGATATTAAAATGACGGATACAAAAGGTTTTAATAATTTGTATATTAACCACAGGTAATAGATTTTTACTTAGAAAATGATGCAGAACAATTTGTTCTATATTTCTGATAAATTATTTGATTGATTTTAACGACATATCAATCCGTCTGGGGTTATTTTATGCCTACAGGTGAGGAAACTGCGTTTATTGTACGTCCATACTTACATTTTTGCGTTGTTGTTTCTGAAGAGTTTTTTTTGTTTTGTTTTTAGGTATTTTTCATTTTTTTCTTTTTTTACCCACTGTCCTATTAAATGCGATTGATTTTTTTAAATAAATCTATCTGAATCATATATGAGACCCAAACAGGAACTATTACCCTGGATCAGAGAAGACCTGAAAGTAGTGAAGAGGAACTCCACACTTTTCAAAGCTTCAGAACTAGAGCCTCACCATCGGGTGCAGTTTAATGTCATACCCAGAAACCCTCTTTTTGAAGGAATATTATTCTTCTGTTTGGGATAGAGATTGAGTAATCTAGCTTCATCGACAGGGGGGGTCTGTTATAGTGTTTAGTGGATGAATTTATGTATTTTGGGGGCTTTGAAGACAATGATAGTGGTGGTGGTGGTGGTGGTTTTAAGGCTACTGCTGCTGCTGCTGGTTGTGGTAGGATTAATGTTATTATTATTGTTGTAATTAAGACATAGGAAAATCATTAATATTTTTTAAAGGTATTTTCGGTATTTATAGAATTAATTTATTAAGAACTTTATTAAAGATAGATTTTAATTACAGTTGGAATTCTGTGTAAATTAATTATTTTAACCCCCTGGCAGCCGCTTCTCTAAATTCTCTGTTATTTGTGCGTTCGCGTTTAGTTGATTAAAGCTTTGCATACGAGGTGTGCTCAAAGAATATGGTGGATGAAGATGTAGTTACCAGCTCTGAACTAAGTAACCAATGAAACATTAATTCTCTTCAAAATACTCTCTCTGACATTTTATTTTAATATTCATTCCACACAGATATACATACAGATATGTAGAGGAATTATATTGTGAATTGAATTACAATGACCAGAAAATCAGACGAACACTTGCGCGCGACATACGAAAATAGTGGATATCTGTTTCGACCTTATTAGGTCTCATCAGCAGTGTTATACCGTGATCTCCCCCACAAGAGATCGAACCAGCAACCACAGAATGTACAGCATTTTAGTCATTTATGCCACAGGGACTTCCACAGGACATTTTGTTTACACAGATTCATATGGTTTCAGCTATACTCATCTAATTCAAATAATTTGTAAACAGATATACGGTTTTAAATATTTTGATCAAACGTTAATACAGTTTTTTGGTTTCAAGTATTTACAGGAAATACTAATAATTCGTAAATATTCATATCATTTCAAGTATTTTAAGCAATTATATGGCTTCGAGTGACTGACAATAATAATCTTCTGTAAACAATTATTGCTTCAAATAACTATTTCCAATATCAATAATTTGCACAAAGTTATATGCTTCCAAGTATTCCAATCAAATACTCATAATTTACATACAATTATACGGTTTCAAGTATTTCAAATAATTCTACCGAGTAAAGTAACTGATAATGATAATCTTTTGTAAACAATTATAGCTTCAACGGACTATTTTTCATTCTAGTAATTTCCACACAGTTTCATTGTTTCAAATATTTCTATCCAATACTAAGGATTTACACACAACTATACAAGTAGTTGAAGCAATTTTATGGCTTCAAGCAACTGACAATAATAATAATATTTTGTAAACAATTACAGATTAAAGTGACTTTTCTTAATACAAATACTTTAAACACTGTTATATCGTTTCAAGTATTCCGATCTAATACTAATAATCTTTAAACAGATCTATTTCGCCAATAGATGAAGTGGGATTCTAACTGGTACAATCACACTAGTTTACAGTGAAACGAGTAGTAATGGCAATGAAGGGGTGACAGCCAACTCACAAATCTCCTGAATCGGATCCGTACCGCTGGAGTTAGCGTCTTACCCAGGACAACCACTTAGTAGAAAGTCTAATTTTTCTGCTGAGGGAACAGAATTGTTATATAGTTTTTCACACACAAGTGATCATTATTTGTGATGATTTTTATGTTGACATCTATTCTATGCTTAACTGTATTCCAACGCAGAAAGGTTTTGACGATCACTGAAATATTGACTATTACAAAATATATTTCTCCAAAAGAAATTCATTTTCTCAATAAAAAAAGATGGTTGGTTGGTTGGTTGGTTGTTTGGGTTTTATGGCATATCAACCTTTGTCGGTTATTTAACGCCAAATACATTTTTATGCGATTAGTTAGTTCTATTTCAAACAATTCAGTTTAGGATAAGTACGCAGTTTAAATGCAATTACAGTTTTATTGTGAAAAACATTTCTATTTCAATCTATTCAGTTTAGTCAAGCAGTTCTAATTCAGCTAATTAAGTTTAGTATAAGTACAGATTTTGTTTACACACAGTTCTATATTAAACAAATCAGTTTAGTGTAAGTACAGTTTTAATGTAAAAAAAACAGTTCCATTTCAAATAATTCAGTTTAGAAATAAGCACGCAGTTTAAATGTAAATACGGTTTAATTGTCAAAAAAACATTTCTATTTCAAACTATATAGTTTAGTAAAACAATTCAGTTTAGCATAAGTATGCAGTTCAGTTCTATTTAAGCCATAGATAGGGCCCTATTAGGTGCTACCACGCCGGGCCAGAGTGGACCTGGGAGCCAATGCAATGAACGGGTGCTCTGCATTCCCCAAAGCTCCAGCATCACTGGAACCTCACCATCAGATTGTTTAGTGTCATATACAGGACACTCATTGGGGAGTCTTACCCCTCTGCAGAGCTGCAGTCGGTGTATTCTACAGCCCCAGCCGACAGGGAAAAGAAGAAAAAAAGAAAGATACTGATGTTTACTTTTATAATCAATAGTAAGTAATTAACATCGGATTTCCAAATGAAATATAAACATAAGTCCAGGAAAATTAATTTAATCTCGTTATTCATTTTTCATTAACGTGCATGTCTCATCCAAAAGTATTTGATTATCTTTATAATTTTTGGCACAAAAATCAAATGGCTTTCAAAAATTAAAAGACTTGAATATTTATTTCGATTCAAAGATGGAGGGATACATTAGTACTTTCTAAATGTTGTTCACTTAAAAATGAATTTTTTTTAATTATTCAACTCAGTTAAAAGTTCCGCCCTACCGTTGATTGTATTCTCTCCAAAGTTTGTAAGACCCTCCCTGCTTAACAAAAAAAGCGAGTGTTTTGAGTATGAAACAAAACTGAAACAGATTGTGAGGCTCCAGATCTGGAAAGTGTGAAGTACTATTTAAGAATAATTACTCCCAGGTACACTTTTACCCGGAATAGTAATACTCGTTAGGGTCCCATTTCTTGGTCAAGTTGATGTTTGAGAATTATTCGCATGAAAATAAATTAAGAAATGAATAGAAAAAAAGTGTAAATATAAACGTCCAAAGGCGTAATGGCTAAACTGCTGGACTAAACTGCTGGACTCTGGTCTTGAAATAAGAGAGTTCGAACTATTCCTTCAACAATTGGTAATATAGCATTAGTTCTTTTAACTTTGGAATTAAATAACCCACGCTGGTTATTATGTCATTAAACGACCAAACCAAACTATTAACGTACAAGGAATACAATTCCCTAACCTCTCGGTATAAAATAACGCCAGAGAGGTTGAAATGTCGTTAAAATCAATCAACCAACCAACTTAGTTCTTGCTGTTTGAAACTCAAACTTACAAAATTATTATTCATGTATGTCTGAACACCAAATTTTTAGCCTAAAAGTTAAATCTTCCAAATTCGACTGATACACGAACATTTACGACAAACTAACCTTTTTATTTATTTATTTATTCATGTGTTATGTTTGTAACTGTAGTTGTCAGTTTCTAATAAAAGACAAATCTTATTTATTTGTCAACAGATTAGGATTTTTGGTCCGGCTAGAAACGCTATGGCATCAGTAAACGCCTCTTACTTTTTTTTCTTATAAGGTGAACCATCAACCGACTGGGTAGGCATTGTGAATTTGGGCACAGGGTTCATTTCGTTTCGACTAGCGTGGCGGGTGATCTACCACTCGAGTTAATCCCGTCATAATCCCGTTGTTATTCATAAAACCACTGTAAGTCATCTTCAGCTTTCAGAAGATGTTGATATAACAAATCCAAGCACTGATAATCAGATATTGCTCATACTGACTGGAGTCATTATTCGTCTATTTGTCGATCTGTCTTTGGCTATATTTACTTGCTTTACTGTCTGTCTAGGCAGGGTTAGCTCTCTTGAATAGACACAAGATGTAACAGAATGATCCAGAATTGGTTGGTTGGTTGGTTGGCTTTTATACCATATCAACCTTTGTATCTTATTTAATGCAAAATCCTGTTTATATATATCCTGTTTATATATATATATATATATATATATATATATATATATATATAAGATTTTGAAAATGATTTCATGTAAATTGTTTCAAGTGTTGTTATTTAACACAAATAGTTCTATTTGCATACAATAAATGGTTTTAAATATTGCTGTCTAAAACTAATAATTCTATTTGCTCAGAGTTGAATGGTTTAAAGTACTGTTATCTAATTATAATAATTCAATTTAATATTCATCATTTATTTGCATACAGTTAAATAGTCTTCAGTGTTGCTGCTTAACATTAGTCATTCTACTTATCAAGTATTCTTTTCAAATGTAATACTAATCCTTTGTTTGCACAAATTAAATTATTATTGAACAATTCTCTTTGATCTATAGATGGGACCCTAACAGATACTACCACTTCGGATCAGAGTGGACCTGAGAGTAATGGTAAAGAAAGGGTACTCCATATTTCCAAAACTCCTAGACTGGTGCCTCACCATCAGATGCAACTTACTGACATACTCCGGATACTAAATCGTTTCAAGTATAATTAGGCAATTCTAATAATTAAATTTACCATCAATTATTTGTTTGCACACAGTTAAAAGGTTTCAAGTATTTTAAATGATTAAATAATTCTATTTGACCGATAGATGGGACCCTATCGGTTACTACCACTCCAAGTCAGTGTAGATCATGGAGTAATGGTAATGAAGGGGTAATCCACATTCCCCACAAGCATTACAGCTAAAGCTTCACTATCAGATGCAGTTTAGAGGTCCCCGTGGTGTAATGGTTATCGTCATAGGAAATGGACACGACGACACGAGTTTAAATCCTGGACAAGACTGATTGTATTTTCACATAGCACTATTACCCTTGGGAAAGGTATGAATCCAATTATTCTCCCTCCAGCTATGGGTAAATAGTAGGGCAGACTAGGTTCTTCAGCCTTGGTGAGGCAACTAGTCTAGGAGAAAGAAAACTCTGAATTCAAACCTGTTAAACTCCACTTAGAAATTGACCTTGTGTCATATCCTGCCCGAGCGAAGGGGTTGGTAAATATGATCAGATGCAGTTTAGTGCCATTACCAGAATACTTGTTGGGCGGGGATCTTACCCCACTGCATAGATACAGTTGGCCTATCCTATAGCCTCAACCGATTGGGCTGGCGATCGAATGAATAAGTCAATAGTTGTGCAAGATTGATCTGTTTGATTGATGAGAATGGAGGTGTAAAAATGTGTATACTTCTTGGCAAATCAACTTGGTCTTTTTCAAAATAGATTCCTGCTGTGTCGACTGGGGCAGTAGAAAATGCTGACTGCACCTCTGCAGAATAAGACCCCATCTTGACCAACCAATCTTCTGGATATGACACTAAACTGCATTTAATGGAGATTTAGAGAATGTAAAGAACCTCTTTATTGCTCCATTATAAACTGTATTTATAGTACTTGTTAGGGTTCCATCTATGGGACCAACAAAACTTCTCAATCTTTCACTAAGAATTATAATTATTTGAAATCATACAGCTATGCACGAATCATTTGTATTTATTAGGAATTCATGATAAATAGAATTACTTATGTCAAATTGCAATACTTGAAACCACTTATTTTTGTGTGAGTAAATGAGTAATATTACATAGAATTACTTGTGTTAGATTGGAATACATGGAACTATTAACTGTGTACAAACAAATGAGTTGTAACTAATCATTTAAAAATAAATTCGCTTACAAACTATATATATATATATATATATGTATATATATATATATATATATATATATATATATATATATATATATATTGGTATCTAATCAACTACAACTGTTGATATACTATAAAACAGCAAGCAAACAAAATAATTACCTAAAGAAATAAAACACCTATGGTACACCTGATAATGAGGCTTAAGTTCTGAAAGTTTAGGGAGTGTGTTGAGACTTTTCATTGCCGTTAATTCCAGATCCACTCTGACCTAGAGTGTTAGTACCTATTAAGATTTCATCTCTGGTTCAAGTAGATCTGTTTAAAAATCCTTCACATTCAATGAGACTGTGTGCAGAAAGAAAAAAAATGATATAACTATACAAAAGTTTAAATAGAAACGTACAATAGAAATACTTTGCGTTTCGATTACCTTTGTCAATTTCAGTTCCAACAGACAGGACCAGCTGACACTTGTTATTGAAAGTTAAGTTCCTAGTCTCCTGACGCTTTCTCTCCATGTTATACCAACTTTAACTAGTTGAGTTTATTCCTCGGCGCTTTAAAAAGAATATGCTGATGTTAACAAACATTTTTTTGTGCCGGGCACGCATCGGTCTGTGTGGCTTCACACTATAAAACCACCTTCTGTCTTGAATCGATTAAATATCTTTTCTTATATTTGTCAATTATCATTCGTTTGGACACAGTTACATGATATTTAATATCCGTATCAAATAACTTATACACAATTATTTAGTTTCAAGTCAATATTGCTATTAAATAATAATCATTATTTCTTTGTGCACAGTGATGTGATTTCAATTATCCTAATAATTTTCATAAAATCTCTTTGACTCAGTGAGGACAATCTAACAGATAATACCACTCTCAGTCAGAGTGGGACTGGGAATAATAGCAACGAAAGAGTGACTACACAAACCCTAAATTTCCAGGACAAATCCTAATAATCTAACATTGTTATTTTGAATACAATTATTGGTGTTGAATAGCAATACTTTAAACTCTTTATCTGGGTGTTTAGATTAAATACTTGGGCCCATTTAACTGCTTTGTGCAAATAAAACTATTAGTATTAGATAGTAATACTTGATTCAATTTAACTGTGTGCAAAAAAAAACAATGATAAAAAATTATGTATAGTTATTCGAGTTTAATAGGAATACGTGAAA
Organism: Sepioteuthis lessoniana; assembly: GCA_963585895.1. Lineage (NCBI taxonomy): Eukaryota > Metazoa > Mollusca > Cephalopoda > Myopsida > Loliginidae > Sepioteuthis > Sepioteuthis lessoniana. The sequence goes on from OY757905.1 coordinate 5,085,556, forward strand.
TCGTTTAATTGAGTGTGAAAATTGAATTATTGGTATTACATAGAAATACTTGGAACTGTTTGGTTATATGCAAAAGAATAAATAGTATTGAATAGAATTATTAGTATTAAATATTTGTAACGATTTAAGTTCGTGGAGATAAAACTATTAATCTGAACAATGATTGATATCAAATAGTGTTATTTGTGTGAGATCAAAAATATTTGAAACCATTTTACTAAGTGCAAACAAATGATCTTTGGCTTGTTTAAAAAGTTATCTACAAAGTCTTGATTAGTTGATATATATATATATATATATATATATATGTGTGTGTGTGTGTGTGTGTGTGTGTGTGTGTGTGTGTGTGTGTGTGTGTGTGTGTGTTTCATCAAATATGATACAAGGGTTAGCATGCCGTAAAACTCAACCAACCAACCAACAAACAAACAAACAAACTATCCCGAATATGGTGAATATGAAGGCCAGAAAAAATTACACAGCTTCTTTGGCTTAATATTTGGATGAAAATTCTGTGAAAATAGTGCGTCTAATACATAAGTAATAGTGCGTATAATACACAAATAATAGTGCGTATAATACACAAATAATTACTGAATTAAAATCGGGAAAACTATGAACAAAACTCAGTGAATGTCTTCAAAAACTGTAACTGTATTTCTTGATAAAATAAATGAATTAAATCCGTTGGCCCAGTGGGTAGAGTGTTCGCTCATGGTCCGGGAGACCTAGGTTCAATCCCAAGTCGAGTCAAACCAAAGACTTAAAAAATGGTACTTGATACCTTCTTGCTAAACACTCAGCAATATAAGGTATGTATCAAGGGTAAAGTGGAGCAATCCAGGGAAAGGAGTAGCGCCCTCCCCTACACCTCAGTGTAGTAGCTATTGAAAAGGGAGCCTTTGGGTCACCCTTGATTACAGTCACTTACTTTATTTATTTGTATTTAATGCAAATTATTTAAGTATAACAAACAATGATGAGATTTGTTTTTTGTTGGGTTATTGTTTTATTTGTTTTGCTTTGTTCTGTTTTTTTTTTTTTAATCCTCCTCTCCTAACAGGCTTTTTCCTACAATGATATTTCTCTTCCGATATATCATTAAACCAGTTTCGATACTTCAAGAATGAAATATTTTTATGCAAAACACAGGATTGTTTAACATTCCTTATACATGCTATATTCTTTTAGATTCCTAAGCCGGGAATTCATCCTCAAAGAAAGATTTGAGGACATGGAGGGCATTATAAAAAAATACGACATCCCCATTTCACACTTTATTAAAAGTAGAAATTTCAGAGGTACTTCAACAAATGAAAAAATCGTTAGAATAAGTGGGCTGAATGACAATAAAACTATTCCGAAGAAAAACGTTTCAATCATTGTTCATTTTTGTCTTGGTAAATACAACTTCAGTCACGATAACTTTCGAACGCAGCACGTAAAACTTTTTCAGAACTTTAAAAAAGAAATTTAAATATATATATATATATATATATATATATATATATATATATATATATATATATATGTGTGTGTGTGTGTGTGTGTGTGTGTGTGTGTGTGTGTGTGTGTGCTATAATTTCAATCCCTTTTTTTTATGTCACACCTCAAAATAAATATGTACATATATAAGTAATCGTATATGTGTATTAGTGTATACTGTTCCGTCTTTTGAAAAATACCTCCAGGAAAAAAAATTATATGGACTTTGTTCGTTCATAAATGAATATTCATAAAAGCTTCATTTAGAAGAATGAATATATGGCTGGTGGAGAAATGAAACGATGAAAGCAGTGACCTCAGTTAGTGGCATGTATGGAGTAACACGATTGGTTGAGTTCATGCACCAGCAACATTAAAAGCCCCTACCCGATAGATAGATAGATAGATAGATAGATAGGAACGCAAATATTCATCAGTGTATTTTTACGCATTACAAAATATAGATAACAACACACATGCAGATATAGGAATGCGTACAGATATGTCGGTATATGATTATGCATATTTAAACGTAAGTAAATATAGACGTGGGAATATATATCATATTCATAGATAAATATTTACTTATATATATATATATAATATCCAGTCAGGGGTACCTCTGGTGGTGTAATGGTTAGCAAGCTAGACTAGCAAACCTACACGAGTGAGTACGAGTCTCATTGGGCGCCCCATTCATTCGGTCTTGTGCCACATTGAAGTAAAGAGCTTTGTAAATTACTATAATATCCAGTCAGCGTCCACACACACATATATATATATATATACATTCATAATATCCAGTCAGCGTCCATCAAATTACACTATATATATATATATATATATATATATATATTGAGAGTGTTACGCAATTCCTTTGTGATTGAATCTTAATTCACAAACACATACATACGTACACATTTAATCTACTTTTAGATCTTATCTAGTGGTTGGTTTACTAGTTTTAGTGTGGGATCTATATATATATATATATATATATATATATAAATGAACTCACACATCCAAATTACAATAAACGTTGTGCTAATAACAAATAAACTTAGTGAGAGAAACCAGGGTGGGGAAATGTGAACACATATCATATATAAGGCCCATGTAATATATATATATATATATATATATATATATATATATATATATATATATATATATCTAAGTAAACATGCATATCTATTCATTTTCAGCATTCTTCCGGATGAGCTTTAAGACCTGTGGTAAAATGTTATTTCATCATCGTGCCATCAAAAGGAATTAATATCTACCACAAGCAGAAGTTGAAGAATGAGGATGTAGGTGTGGACCACACGCGCCGCGCACGAGGCGTTGTCAGGGCTTACAGGAAATAGTCATCCTCGTTACAGGCGAAACGCACTTTCAGAGGTGCGACTGAGGAAACAACAGTACAGACACCCTTTAGTGGACGTTTTATCAGCAACAGTACACAATATATATACATATATATATATATATATATATATATATATATATATATATATATAGTGACAGAAATATACAATGTATTCTAATATATATATATATAATATTATTAGACAAGCTGTCACCAAGTCAGTTGGGGCGGTAGAATACGCCGATTGCATCTTTGCAGATTGGTAAGACCCTGCCACCAATGAGTGACCTGGATATGACACAAAACCATCTGATGGTGAGGCTCCAGTCCTGGAATTTTGAGGGATGTTGAGTACCCCTTCATTGCTTTTACTCCCAGGTCTTCTCTCAACCGAAGATATAATACCGGTAGGGATCCCATGTATTGGTCAAATGCAAGTGCTTAACCATTTAACCGTTAGACAACAAATGACTGCTGTTAAATTGAATCGTTAGTGTTACATAGCAATACTTGAAACCAGTAAACTGTGTGCAAACAAATGAGCTCTAGCTTGTTTAGAATGTTACCTACAAACTATTCATTTACAAATTATATTAAACACATAAATATATATAACCAGCATACAAGGGTTAATAAAAAAGGGTTAATATGCCATAAATATCAACCGACCAACCGAGCAGAAAAGCTGGTTTACCATTAAAGAATTAAGAAAAAGAAGCCGTTTTGAAATGAATTTATATAAAACGCTCAACTACATTAATGTTGGAGCTATCTTATGATAATGCTAGAATAATTGCAAACAAGCTATTCATCCCAACAATAAGCTAACAGGAACAACTTGTTTTGAAAAGACTTACTCGATGCTAAATATGGAAGGGCTGGTTAAAAAGAAATCAGTTAGAATAGTGTAATGGTTATCGTCATGGGAAATGGAAACAGTGACACGAGTTCAAGTCGGGAACGAGGCTGATTGCATTTCACATAGCACTTATACACTTGGAAAAGCTATAAATCCAATTATTCTTCCTTCAGTTAGGGGTAAGTAGTTAAGAAGACTGCGTTCTTTAATCTTGGTTAGCAAACCAGACTAGGAAAAGGAAAACTCTGAATTCAAAACCAATTAAACTCCACTAAATATTGATCTAGTATCACATGCTGCCCATGTAGGGGGGTTGGTAAATATATATATATATGCGACCAGAAGACTCCCTTTTCAATAGCTACCACACCGAAGTGTAAGGGACGGCGCTACTCCTTTCCCTGAATTGCTCCACTTTACCCTTGATACGTACTTTATATTGCCGAGTGTTAAGCAAGGAGGTATCAAGTGCCATTTTAAAAGTCTTTGGTATGACACGACCTGGGATTGAACCCAGGTCTTCCAGACCATTGGCAAACACTCTACCCACTAATCATTTATACATGACTAATGTAAATGATTAATAATAAATTAAACTATTACTGTTAGGGAGGAACAAATTGTAACAATTTAACTGTGTGCAAACAAATGATTAACATTAAGCAAAATTATTAGTGTTAGATGGGAATACTTGAAACCATTAAACTATGATCTATCTATTTATTGTATATGCAAAAGTCTTCAAAAACCTTAAACAGAAGTAAATCTTTCACTAATTGCCAGCTTATAAGTGGATGTTTCGCATAGCGCTTTTTACAGATGAAACATTAGCTCTGTTGGAGACATTTCCATACCTATTTTGTTGAAGGAGTTCTGAATGAGAAGGAGCGATGTGAGACCAACCCCCAAAAATAGTTGTACAAAAGTTTTCGGCCACCTCACATAAACCAGTCAAGAGACAGAGTTTTGAATCAAAAATATCTATAATGGAAATTTATTACATAATGATCATTTCAAGAAATTACCAGAGATTGTTAATATTTCGTATGGCCTCCCTTCACTTGAATAACTGCTTCAATATGCCAAGAAAGAGAGGTGTGTAAATCCTTCCCCATCTTCACTGGTTGGAGATGTCATTCTCCGTGGCTGAGCTCCCACAACTCTTCAAGATTGCGTGGATTCCTCGTCACGAATAATCCTTTATGGTTTTGTCTACTTTTGCTAGATGCTATTTAAGTCAAGGTTCAGAGCTAGCCTATCTTTCAATAAGATAACACCTTCGTCAATCAAATTCTGTTGTGTTGCTCGCGATCTTTGACTTGGAGCTCCATTACGCTGAAAAATCTCACCTTCATCCAAGTCTGATATCAAACTGTTCTTCAGAAACTGCATGTATTTGGTACTATTCAAGTTACAGTCAATTTTAACCAACTTTATTGATCCGTCAATTTTTATATATGCCAAAAGCATCAGACACTTGCCTACAAACTTCACTGTTTTCGTCATGTAATGTGGGTCGTTTTTCTTTCCTGAAGGCGTTCTCACAAATTCCCGCTTATTAGACTTCGTTTTATTGTTGAATATGATCTTATTCCAAGGATCAACATCTCAAAGTTCATACCTCTTTTCTTTCTCTCTCTCTCTCTCTCTCTCTCTCTCTCTCTCTCTCTCGCTCGCTCGCTCTCTCTCTCATGCACACGATTTTGACACAAATTTCGTGTTCCTCTTTCCTTCTTTCTGTTTTTTGCCATTTTCTTTCTTTTTGTTTTCCCATCAACTTCCCTGTTTATTTCTTTCTAACTTGACTCAAACACAAAATCTCTCTCTCTCTCTCTCTCTCTCTCTCTCTCTCTCTCTCTCTCTATCTCTCTCTCTCTCTCTCTCCATATATATATATATATGTATAACTCTCCGTTATCGCTCAACTTTCATAAACTCTTGCTGTTCTCACCTCTCTTTACCAAAGTCTCTTAACTTTTTTCGTAACTCAATTCTTGCTAACCCAGTTGGCTGGGGCTGTAGAATACACCGACTGCATCTCTGCAGAGGCATAAAAAAACCACTCCTACGAGTATCCTGGATATGAAACTAAACAATCTGAAGACAAGGCTCCAACCTTGGACATTTGGATAATGTGGAGTACTCCTTCATTGCCATTGCTCCCAGATTCACTCTAACCCGGAGTGGTAGCATCTGAATGGGTCCCATCTCAAAGTCAAATAGAGCAAATTATGTGTACAAATAAATGACTAATGTTAAATTGTGACCGTTATGTAGCAATACTTGAAAAATCAATTTTGTTCAAAAAAGAGCTCAGGATCTTTTAAGAATGTTATCTACAAAAGGTTTACAAGTTGGCATTAAATAACCAACTATGGTTGATATGCCATAAAACCAAACTAAACCAACCCAGTCAACTCTCGCTTTACTCTCCTCACTTTTTTATGCTCCTCTCTCTCTCTCTCTCTCTCTCTCTGCGTCTCTCTCCATATATATATATATATATCAAACTCTTCGTTCTCGCTCAAGTTTCATTAACACTTCCTGTTCTCACTCCTCTCTAACAAAGTCTCTTAAATTTTTTTCTTACACTCAATTCTAGCTTTACTCTCCTCTGTCGTTTTAGGTTCCTCCTTCTCTCTCTCTATCTCTCTCTATCTATCTCTCTCTCTCCCTCTCCCTATCTATCTATCTATCTATCTATCAACATATATATTAAACTCTCCGTTTTCGTCCAACTTTTATCAACTCTCTCTGTTCTCACCACTCTCTTACGAAGTCTTTTAACTTCTTTCTAACTCTCAATTCTCGCTTTACTCTCCTCGTTTTTTTTCATTTTCCTCCTCCTCCTCCTTCTCCTCCCTCTCTCTCTCTCTCTCTCTCCTTCCATTCCACTACTGGCTACGGCATCCTAACCGTTTTCGTGGCACGTTTTCGACTAAAGTCAACATGTCGATGCGCACAATGGCAGCTCGTTAAGCCCATTACTTGGTGGGCTTAAGTGGCGGAAATAGAAATGGGAAATACATTTGCAGGAAGTTGGTGGCTGGAGGGATATACAAGAAATGGGTAGTCGCTTTTCAATGGGGAAACAAAAGACGAAATATGGGAGACTTTCCCGCTCTCCACACGAAAAATCTGTTGATGTACTCCTTCAGTCTTACTGTTTTTACTGTTTTATATATCACTATGATCTTTTTACTTTCGTCCTAGTTATTATATATATATATATATATATATATATATAATTATCATTATTATTGTTGTTGTTGCTGCTGTTGTTGCTATTACTTTTATTATTTATATTGATATAAATTTATATACTTTAGAAAGTGTAGGAAAATGTATTGCTTGTTGATAGATATTGAGTTGAAAGAAAGAAAGAAAATAAAAGATTAAGATAGATAAATAAAGAGGAAGAGATGAACATAAAGAGACAGACAGATTGATAGATAGATATGAATTGACCAAGACTGAGATAGATAGATAGATAGATAGATAGATGAAGGGTTGTCCGTTTATTTAACAGTGAAGGAAAAAGGAAAATGCTAAATAGATCTCATTATGGATTTGGAGTAATTCAGGGTGACGGGGGCATTACGAAAAGTTTCTGAGAATTATGACGTTTCTAACCTACTTAGGAATATTTTATAGACCATTTAGATCCCGAGCGTCCTTAAGATAACTTCAAATTTCCTTCAATTGTATTAAGAATCACTGTGTGAAAAAGTCTACAGTAATATCTTATTTAACCTATTAGTTCATTGTAATATGTCTTATTCTTACTGTGCATTCCAGTAACGAAATGGGAAAATCTTTGAACTCTATACCTATCTACATTGTTCTATGTTTTGTACAGATGATATCCATGACATTCATCCATAAAGGAATGAAATACAATCTATCTATCTATCTATCTATCTATCTATCTATCAGCCTGTTTAACTGTTTTACAGTCTCTATCTAGCCTGCCAGTTATGACCAAGGACGAACATAAGATATATTCTATGGACCCCTTCACATGGACGTGCCAGTGTTTGCTGACCAGCAAGATTTAACTAACAACAGCTCTGTGTGGTCACAGGATGTAGTCTGGAAGACCTGCCGGGAGCGATGAATTGTGACTGGACGGGGCGTCGCCTAACAGCACCAAATGTAACTGGTCGTATCCTAGTCCAAACGGCTTCAAATGTGACCGGACAGCCTGGAGTGTTGCCAAATACGAGAATTATTCTTGAGATCATATCCTTGTCTGGCTGTGCTAAGAAATTTCTAGAATAACCTACCCGTTTACGTTGTGATTTAAGATCCGAATAACGAATCAACCACAATCCGTTTCAGCAATTAGACAGACGCCTTCGCACAATTACGCAAGGAAAAAAGTTTTTTAAAATTCTGTGACCGTAAACAAAATAACACAGCTTTGCAACAATAATAGTGTTTAGTATTTATCAAAGAAATCATTATTCATCAACTTGTTTCATAATACAATTTTTTCAGAGACCGATAGGTATTAGCTTATTTTTCTATCTTCCACTGAGGCAGTTTGACACTAAGCCAGTAAAATCAAAATCGGAGAAAGCCAACATACGTCTACCTTCAAACTCGGTTTGTGTCGGTCTGTCGTCGTTTAACTTGTGTCTTTTCATAGCTAGGTCAAAGGCCAGTGTAGGGGTAACCTCAAAAGCTAGTAGTAAATTCAGCCCAAATTCTTGAGCTAAATTTAGCTATAACAGTCTCTTTGATCAGTTAACTTCGGATCCCAACATTTTGTTTCATGTTTAACAATACAAAATCTTTTTTCAAAACAATGATCAAATTTTGACTATCACTGAATAATTCTTTTGTTTGACAATTTCTTTTGATCGACATTTCAAAATACCGTTTTCATAGCAGAAATTTTCATCAGTATATAAACAATACGCTTCTTTCTACACGACCCGTTTAAAAGTTATTATACATTCGCAATGTATTTTCTCAAGTCTTCAAAAATCCACATTAGTTTTGTCCCTTTTTCTTTGTACCAAACTTCTTATGACGGTCTCTGAAATCACTATGTTATGATAGGGACAAATAGAGAGAGAGTCAGGGAAATCCGTGCTACCAGCTTGACCTTATGATGATGATAATGGTAACTTAATCTATCTAGCTATCAATTAATCTATCTATCTGCTTGTCTGTCTCTGTGCATCATCAATATATATATATATATATATATATATATATATATATGGGGGGTCCTATCTTAAAAAATAACTTGTTCTACATCTTAAAACTTCAAACTCCAAGTTTGAGAAGGGAATAAAAGTTTTTAAAGATATAATAAATAGTTTCAGTTCAGTAACTACCAGGTACCATGTATACTTGAAGAAGGTTGGAAAATAGATCGGCTGAAAAATGGTGATTTAAACGTATATGCATTTAGTTGAATCGTCTTCACACAACTAGACGTCAAGTTACGGCTTTTAATTTAGAAACGAAATATGTTCATATAGTTAAGATAAACGAAATATGGTCATACAGAAAGAAATTATAGCCATGTAGTTAAAATATCAAACGAAATATAATCATATAGAAATGAAATATAGTCATGAAGTTGAAATAACAAACCCATTATACTAAAATATGTGTTGATTTAATGATAATTTTAGGGACTTGTTATTTCACATAGTAAAGCTGTTTACATTTTTCATTGGGCTAATATTCTCAGGAAAGGTATGATCCAACTATTCTCTACGGGTAAATAGTTGGGCAGACTAAGCCCTTTAAGCTTGGTGTGGCAACCGGTGAAGGAAAACAAAAAACTGAATTCAAACCAGTTGTACTTCGTTTAAAAACAGATTTTGTGTCGCCTCCTATCCGTGTTGGTGGCACTTAAAATACGCTGACTGTATCCCCTGTAGAGGGGGTAAGGCTGCCCCCTATCCCTTAAAAATATGTCGTTATCCTGAGTAAGACACTAAAATGTATAGCAGGCTTTAAAATTACCTTAAGCATAAACAGAACATTGTCGGTCGACTGTTCCTCAAAATTGAAGAAAATATTCTTCTCTTTTGTTCTCCTACTTTATTAACTAAATATTAAGCCAGTGTCGGCGGATGGTAGGAAGTTCAACAGAGAATGGAGAAAATTCTTAAGACTTACACATAATAAGCTATAAGGCATTTCAAATGGAAAAATATTCTTGGCATAAAGAAAGTAACAGATAGATATTGACAAACGAAGATAGATAGATAGATAGATAGATAGATATGATTCATGGCAATCTAGTTTTTTCAGTGAATAAGGTCATCAAACAGGCAATTGGTGTTCAGAACTTGTCATCTCATTTTTTGTCTCTAAAAAACGGCGAAACACGTTGTAATTGATGAACTGCTTTGCTAATATTTTTGTGAAAATGGTCAATCAATCAATCAAGATAGATAGATAGATAGATAGATAGATAGATAATCAGAATTTACAGAAATCCATTATTTTTAAATTTTGAATCGTTCTGTTGGTGAGGATTAGAATTCGCTGACTTTATATCCGGCAGAGAGAGTAAACACCCCCCAAAAAGGTGTCCTGGGTAAGGACATCAAACTGCATCTGATTCTGAGGTTCCAGTTCTGGAGATCTGGAGAATGTGGATTGACTTTTCGCTGCCATTACTCCCAGGTCAACTCTGGAGGTGGCTGTGATAGCTATTGTCGTAGGAAACAGACACGATGAGTTGCGTTAAAATCCTAGACAAGACTGATTGCATTTTACATAGCACAAATACCATTGGAAAAGATGTGAAGTCAATTATTCTCCCTCCATCTATGGATAAATAGTGGAGAAGACTGGAATCCTTAGCCGTGAATAGGCAACCAGCGCAGGAGAAGAAAAACTCAGAACATATTTAACTTTGTTTAAATAGACCGAGTTTCAAATCCATCTCGTGCAGACGGGGTTGGTATAAATGTATTCTGACCTGGAATCTTTGAACCAGTCAGAATCGCATCTATGAGTCAAACAGATCTGTTTGCAAATTAATCCGATTCGATTGTACTGTGTGCAAAAAAATCTAAAGCTGAAACTACACAAAAATGTAAATATAAACACCATTCCCTAACCTCTAAGTATAAACTACCCCCAGGCAGGTTGTTATGCCGTTAAAATCAATCAATTAATTAATCATTTGTTCACTTATAAATATACCTCAGAAAGAAATCTTAGCAGATTGGTCTGTCTGCAACTACTGTTTTTAGTGGGAGGAAGAAGTTGAACTTCTAATTGCAAATTTGAGGGGTGAATGAAAGTTTTAAAAATGTGAAGAACAGTTTTAGTTCAATAATTGTTTGAGTGGTTGATTGGTTTTACGGCATATCGACCTTTTTAAAATTATTCTATGCCGATCTAGGATTTTTAGTTTTGGATTTTGAATATATTTTTTATAATCTATTGTATAATCCTATTTTCTTTAAGTCAACAGTTTTGCTGGATTGTAGTTTAAAAGATGATTAGCTTTCGTTGTGTTAGATTATGTTAGCGTTCTTACCTTAAATTATCTCTTTCTGATCTGGGCTAACTTTTTGCATTTCAGAAGGATATGTTTTACTGTCATAATTGAATCACATGTATATTTCGGTCTCTCCTCTTGCTTTAGTTAAAAAGGCATGAGCCAACCATGCATGAACGATGTGTAGTCGGGTTAAGACTGCCTCCTTTTTTCAGTTTCAACAAAGTTCTAGTGCCCACAACTCCAGAGTGTTTTTTTTTCCGGAAAAGTTCAATAATTATCAGAAAGTATATATACCTAAAGAAGGTTCGAAAACACATGGTTTGAAATGAGGTAATCGAGTAAAACTGAAATTATGCAGGATTGTAATCTTCGGAAGTTTTCATATTTAGTTTGTTCGCCCAGAAATATATTTCAGAAAGCAAGTAAAGTGGGCTGTCTGCAACCACCATTTTCAGGGCTAGGAAGAAGTTAGAATATTTTCGATTAAATAAGCGGTCGAAATCATGTTTGTATTATTGTTTTTTTTTTTGCTTTTTTTTTTTTTTTTTTGCTTTTTTTTTTTTTTTTTTTTGCTTTTTTTTTTTTTTTTTTGGACACCGTGTTCTTGGCGTGATTGTCGGATACTCGACGAATCAGTTTTCAGAACATTCCACTGACGAAATGCACAAAAAATGTATAGGAATGTAATACTTATATTTACCATCAAGATGAGAGTAAAATGAATCGTCATTTATTTTTTTACTGAAAAGTTTCATTTTTAAAAAATACTTCAACTGGCTAAAATTATCCGACTAATTATATTTATTTAGTGTTTTCTCGCTCAATTAACAGGAGCTGAAGAATACGTCAACTACACGTCTGTAGAGGGGTAAAACCCTACTAAACGAGTGTCTTGATTATGACACTAAACCCCAGTTTAAAAGCATTGAAGAATGTGGAGTACCTCTTCGTTACCATTACTCTCAGGTCTACTCAGACCCGGAGTAGTAGTTCTTGTTTGGACCCCTTCTATGGGTCAAATAGATCTACTCATTCATTTACTAAGGATTTGCAGTTGTAGTTATTAGAATTATGCAGTTGAGTGTAAATTATTTATGTTAGATAGGAATACTTGATAAATAGTATTACTGGTGTTAGAGAGGAATACTTGAAACCATTCAACTGTGTGCAAACAAATGAGCAGTAACAGATCCTTTTGGGGAGTATCCTGTGGCATAATGACTATTGTGCTGGACTGCGACCTCAAACTAAACGCGTTAGAACTCCGGTTACGATATTATGTTCACTTTTGGACTAATGCCCATTGGGAAAGGCATGAACCCCTTTATTTCCCCCAGGTATGGGTTAAATAGTTTCACTGCCGATCTTCTAATGCGAAAGATTGGCATTAAATAACTCAAGAAGATTGATATGCCATTAAACAAAGATACCAAACTAAATAACTCGCTTAAAAATAAAACTATCAACAAAATGTTTGCATACAAATCATATATGTGTTTATATGTATAAACAGGATTTGGCATTAAATAAGCCACAAGGTTATGTATATATTTATATGTATATACATAGGGAGAAAGACAGAGAGAGAGGGGGATAGATAAAAAAAATGGGTGTGCCTTGCAAGATTTATATGCCATAAAGCACTAAACATAAAGATGGCTAAAAATTTGAATAAGAAATGTTCTGTACTTCGTAGTGCGGCTCGGAACATGCTTTACCAAATTATTTTTAATAGCAAATATTTTCCAGTTTTTAACTCAGCTTTCGATTCAAAATGTAATTGCATTTTACTGTTTAAATCAATCGTATCGGTAGGTCTTTATTTAACAGAATAAAATAGACATCTAACAAATAGTTTTCAAGTAATTAACTAAAGTTATCTGCAAAATACGCCTACTGCACCTTTGTAGGGGGGTAAGATCTCCCCCACACCACCAAAGAGGATCCGACGTATAATACTAAACTGTATCCGATGGTAAAACTCTTGCTCTGGAGCTTTGGAGAATGTAGAGTACTCCTTCATTACCATTACTCCCAGCTCGTGAAAGTACTTGATAAATAGAATTACGAATGTTAAACAGGAATACTTGAAACCATTTAACTGTGTGCAAATAAAAGAAAGTAAAGTTGGTGACCATAGTCGAGGGTAACCCGTAGGCTCACTTTTCAATAGCTACTACTCCGAGATGTAAGAAAGGACGCTACCCCTTTTCCTGGATAGCTTCACTTTATCTTTGATATGCACCTTATAGTACTGAGTGTTAAGAAACAAGGTATCAAGTACCATTTTTTGGTATAACTCGAACTGGAATCGAACCCCGGTCCCCCGGGTCACTGGCGAACAGTCTACTCATTAGGCCAATGGGCCGATATAAATGATTAATATTAGATAGAATCATTTGTGGTCGATATCAATACTAGAAACAAATATTTCCGGTTGTTTTTACGTGTAGTCAGGATTGAGTCTGCAATCTTCAGATATTTCTGGAGTTCTTTAACCAAACGCCTGTATCTGTTACGCCATACGTCCTGCTGAACAAGTTAAACTGAATTGTTTGAACTTATAAACACAATGTCTTTATCAACCTATGAAATACTTATAATTAAAATTACGTATGAGTTTTTACCTTAGCAATCTTATTTTTACCAATCTTGTTTTGCTTTCTTTAACTTGTCAGAGTTTTAAAAAAATAAGAAAAGAAGCAATGACCACTAGGGGAACTTTTAAATGTCAAAATTTTTAAAAACATGGAAGGGCTCAGAGAAAATGTTTTGCCTGTGTCTAATACCGCAATAAAAATGGAACAGATAATTTTAAGCTCGGCTTTCACCAATGTCCCGGGAGATGCGGGTTCAATCCCAGGTCGAGTCATACCAAATATTAAAAAAATGGTACTTGATGCCGCCTTGCTTAACACTCAGCATTAATATATGATATAAGGTACGGATCAAGGGTAAAGTGGAGCAATCCAGGGAAAGGAGTAGTGCCCTCTCCTACTCATCGATGTAGAATCTATCGCAAAGGGAACCTTTAGGTCACCCTCGACTACGGTCACCAATTTTACTTACTAATATAACTTTTAAAGAATCGGCCGGTAGGTTTTCAGTTATTATCTATAACTTAGTCGGACAATAGGTTTCTATATAGGAGTACTCAAACAAGTTTTAATACATTAGCAATTGCCAACAAGATTTACCGTTTCCATATTTATATTGATCTACATAGTATGTACTTAACGAACCCCCAGCCACGACCAGGATTTGGCACAAGGTCAATTTTAAGCGAGTACAACTTCTTTAAATTTAGAGTTTTCCTCCTAGACTGTTTGCCTAAGGCTAAAGGACTACTATTTACCAATAGCTGGAGCTAATTGTTGGATTCATGCCTGTTCCCAAGGACATTAGCACGAAGTGAAATGCGTACAACCTCGTCCAGGATTTCAACTCAAGCCGCTGATTCAATTTCCTATGGCGATAACCGTTACGCTAAACGCGTATCTACTTCCTTGTTTAACATCGTTAGAGCTCAAATTTTGGGGGCACGTTAAGGCATTTTACATCACTTGACCCATCAGAAATCTGCCATATAACAAGCAAACGATAGCGTTATAACAGATATGACAGTGACTTGAATAGTCTCGTGTTTCTTTCATAAATTCATTCGTGTTCCTTCGAAGTCCGTCAACCTTTTTTCTTCTTCCGTCCTTTTCGCTTTTCCTTTACGCTAAACAACAGGACAGGTCGACAAAGATGTCATTGGGGTTGAAGAGGCGGAAAGTATTAGATGCTGCTAAAACTCTAAGGCGGATAAGCCGATTCAGATAGCCCGGATGAAAGAAAGTGCACGTAATAGAGACATGCATGCGGGTCGAGAAATGATCTACAACCCTTCCCCAACACACTCTATCTATCTATCTATCTATCTATCTATGCATTATCTATCAATCTATCTTTCTATCTTTGTGCTTTATGTATCTGTCAGTCTGCATGTCTATCTATAAATCTATCTTTCTCTATGCATTATCTGTCTGTCTACATCTATCTATCTATCTATCTATCTGTTTGTCTGCCTTTTTATCGAACAATCTGTCTCTCTAACCTTGTATATGCATTACCTATCTATCTATATATATATATATATATCAGTCTGTCTGTGTCAGTGCATTATCTATCTATCTATCTATCTATCTATCTATCAATGCTTTTAACGTTACACATATAGCTTCCACGTTTCTCTTTTTCTTTCTCCTTCTATATTCATACTAGTTGAAGTATCAGTCTACCAAGAGTAAGTGATCATGATCGAGATCTCAGACATGAGAAGTCTATAAGACATATGTCGAAAATCTCTTTTAATTATTTAATTTTTCCAAACACTGTTTATTTAATAATTCATGTAGAATTTACCCCAAAGCAGTATTTACTACTGTTAAACTTTCATTATAGAAAATATATTTAACAATATTTCTATATTATCGTGTGAAACTAATGTTCTATGATAAGCTTTGAGGAATTTTGTAGAAATTTTTTAAAAAATTTCCGTGAATGAAACACCGATTGAGTTTTATATCTATCTATCAATCTATCTATCTATCTTTTTTTCTTTTCTTTTTTTTTTATCTCGGATTATACGAAAGAACACTGTCTTTTTGTTTTGTTTTTTTTTCGTTAGACATAAATAAGTAATATTTTTAGGTCTCCAGCTTGCCCCGCCAGTCTGGTGTTTACGTTGGGTGGGTCTCGATGATTTGAACTGCATGGTTCTAAAGGACCGTCCTCTCTGACAATACCTCACTTGCAAGGCTGAACTCATGGCTTGGCGCCTGCGGCACCCTAATAAAGAAATGCCGACGGGATCAAGTATTTTGTGGGGATGGCTGTGGATGTCTGGATTTGTGCAAGCCCACCACAATAAAATGGTCTTGTGCCGCATTCTGGCTTTGTAGGAAGTCAGTTAAATCGCTTCAACTTAATTAGTAGTGTTTGTTTAGATCTAAAGAAAAGCAATTCATCAAAATCTTGACATTAACTGAAAAGTCATTCAAAGGTGTTCCTTTAAAATAGAAAATAAATCTAACTATTGTTCTATATCTTGTGAAGTAAATGTTGTTCTATGAAAAATTTGGCAGAGTTTTGTTGGAAACTTTTTAAAAAATGTACTTGAGTGACATTTTATTATCTTGAAGTTCAACAGACTTGGCATAAACAATTTAACATTCAGTATTGATTCTTTTTGTATCACTTCATGTTCATAAATAAATAGATAGCTACAAGAATGACCTCCAGTACGAGTGCAGACCTCAAAAAATGATCATCCAACTGCATATTTGAGTGAAAGTTTCTTTATCCTTTTAGTGAGAGTATTAAGAATATTGCTCTAACATAAATATCACTATGATGTGACGTTTTTGCCGAGTTACAGTTACATACAAATATAACATGAATTTCAGTGATATATATATATATATATATATATATATATATATATATATATATATGTATATATATATTTAATGAAACTGCTTATATGTATATATATATATATATATATATATATATATATATATATATATATATATATATATATATATATATAAGCATGTTTCATTAAATAATAAAGACAAAATTTTGTCCGTACAATTTATTTAAGATCCTTTGAAGTTTTCTGATGAGTGTATTAGATTCAGGTTGGAATTTGTTGATGAATTTCCCAAAATTGTCCCGAACGCTTTCGTACCCTTCATAGGCCATCATCAGTGGTTTCTTGCTTGTGTAAGGTGTGTTTGTTTTTTAAAAGAGTTTTGAAAGTTTTTGAAATTTTTATACCATAAAAAATATGGGAACGCAGAGTTGGATAAAACTGGGTAATTGATGTATTTAAAAAGGGAACGAGATTTAAAAAGGAACGCTATCAACGGAATTAGAATACTATAGGAATACGGGATAAAAGCGCACGGGACAATTCCAACCTCAAACTAAGACACTTATCAGAAAACTTGAAAGGATCTTAAATAAATTATACAGACAAAATTTGTCTTTATTATTGAATGATACATGCTTAAATAAACGACTGCTGCGTAACGACACATATATATATATATAAATATATACATTGTTATGTCATGTCCTCCCATCATCTCCCCCTGTCGGTCATATTTAGATTATGCAGACTGTATCCCTTGCGGAGAGGTAAAGCCCTTTAAAAAAGGGGATTTTTTCTGGGTATAACACAAAGCAGCATCTAGTTCTGGAGTTCTGGAAAATGTGTAGTCACACCTTCCTCGCTATTACTCCCAGATCCACTCAGGCTTAGAGTGGTAATACCTGTTGGGCTCAAACCTTTGAGTCAAATAGATCTGCTTGAGAATTTGACTTGTCTTCTTTAGTTTTTCTTTTCTTTTTTTTCTTTACTTTTTCTTTTCTTTTTCCTTTTATTATTCTTATCTTTTTTCTTTCCGTTTTTTTTTTAACGAGGAACACATATTTAACAATTCGCAAGTAGTGCAGTCGAACCTTAGATTATTACTTTTGTAATCCTATTTAATTAGTGTTGTGGCTAACGTACTGAACTACAACATCATAGTAAGTGAGTTCAAACTTCAGTTGAACTATTACTTTCACTTTCGATCGAATACCCTTCAAAAAGGTAATAATTCTCATATCTCTCCCAGTTATAGGTTACATAGTAATATTACTGTTCTTTAACAAGAATAGCTTTGGCACTTAAATAAAGAAACCCACCAACCTAATAAGTAATTTTCATTTCGATGTTCATATTTATTCAAATAAATCAAATAATCTCATAGAGTATTGATTACTGATGAAAATACAACCTACAAAGGATTTATTCAAACTACAAATTTATCTGTTCCACTTTTTTATCACAGCAATAAACCCAGATACAACACCAGAATGTTTTTGTTAGGACTTAATATGTGACGCTCGTAATGTAAGGGTTATCGTCACTGGAAATGGACGTGGAAACCCGAGTTCAAATCCTGGTCGAGGTTGTTTGTATTTCATATAGTACTAATACCCTGGGAAAAGGTATGCCTCTAACTATTCTCCTTCCAGCTATGGGTAAATCGCAGGGTAGAGTGGGCTCTTTAACCTTGGTATGGCAACCAATCTAGGAGAAGGAAAACTGGGAAAAGGTATGCATCTATCCTCCCTCCAGATATGGGTAAATAGTAGAGCAGACTGACTTCTTCAAAATTCGTATGGCAACCGGTCTAGGAGAAGGAAAACTCTGAATTCAAACCCGTTAAACTCTGCTTAAAAAATTGACCTTGTGTCACATCCTGCTCGAGCAGAGGGGTTGGTAAATATTTGAGTTAATTTATGACCCTTTGGCGAGAAAAGTCACAAAAAAATTAACTTTGGTCTCTGGCTAGGAAAATTTAAGCCAGATGTCTACTTTGTATGATTAAAGTTAAAGATTAGGTTTTGTTAACACGGGCTCAGTTTGACATTATACGTGTATTGTAAATCGAACCCAGGCAGAAAACATTTTAAATTTTGAAATTTGAAAAATGAATATGCAACAATAACGCTCCTGGAGCTTACTGATAAACCCTAGAAAAATTACCGCTGGATGCTAACTTTTTCTAGTTAAAGATTAGGTTTAGCTTACAAAGATACAGTTCAGCATTAGGCGAACATTGTAAAACCAACCTTGGTAAAAAAACAAAAAACCTTTTAAAATTTTGCAATAAAAAATAAATAAGCTTCTTCCATATTTAGGGGACTCACTATTAAACAGATGGGATAGTCCTCATGGCGTAGTAGTAAATGAGCTGAACTGCGACATCGTAGTAAGCGAGTTCGAACCCAAGTTTTGCTATTACGTTCAAGTTTGAAGTAATACTCTTGGGAAAGGCATGAACCTCATTATCCCCTCAGCAATTGGTTTAATAGTACCACCACTGTTCTTGTGTGAGAATGAATTTTGGCATTGAATAAACCACAAAGGTTTATATGCAATCAAACAAAGAAACCAAGCAGCAAATCCGGTGGCCATATCCGAAGACTTTTGAGTTATGCAATGACATGTAGACCAAGAAAAAGGCATTTGGTGAATGATAATAAAAAAGATACATGTATGCATAGATGGAGACGCCTGTAATACAATGATAACCGATGCAGGAAACGCACACGGTGACCCGAGTTCAAGTCCTGGACGAGTTTGTTTGCATTTCACAGGGCGCTTATACCCTTTGAAAACGTATGTATCCAATAATTATCCCTCCACATGAGTAAAATAGTAAGACAGACTGAGCTTTTTAATCTCCATAAGGCAACCGGTCTAGGAGAAGGAAAACACCGAATTCAAACCTGTTAAACTCTGTATAAAAAATGATCTTATGTCTCATCCTGCCTGTGTGGAGGAGGTTGGCAAATACATACGTGTAGACATAGATAATGACTAAATAGAAAAGAAAAAATGGGATTTTCAAATTTGAAAGGAAGATTATGAGTGTCGAATATATGACAATTGCAACGTGTAAATTAGTATCGGACGTCTTCATGTGATGAAGAAAAAATGTAAAAACAAAAAAGAAAGAAACGTTTGGCAAAAGCAAACAATATTTCAAATATAAAACACAGAAGCTTGCCAATGACATCGATGACAGAATGAGAGTGAAAGTAAAAGAGCAATGAAAAAAAATCCCTAAAATAAATAATTGTCAAGAAAAAAAAAGATGTCGGAATTGAGTGTGTCAGGAAGTGAGATGAGCGTCGGTCATTGCGTGTGTTGTGACTGGGACGAAGATTTTCGTTCATGCTTCTCTGGAGGCTGCAGTATTAAATTTCACGCTTGACTCGCGTTCGAACACAACTGACATCGAAATGACGTGCAGGTCGTGGCGGCCAGGAAGAGAGCTCGCCTTTGATTATGGAACGAAAAGAGACAGGGTACTGGGTGGCGGAGTATTTCCGGAACAGGGATTTAGTCGACATGGATGTAAAGGGCACTACCTTTCTTACACACACAAACGTACACACACACACACACACACATACACAAAAACGCGCACGTACGCACAATGCGCGTACACATACAAAAATACTTGCATGCACGCACATTCACACACACATATATACATTGAAGCCTTGGCGTATGGATGAATTTTAGAGAGTAAGAATGAAAAAGCGACACAAATAGAAAATACAATGGAAAGATTCATTTGACAAAGAAAGAAAGAAAGAAAGAAATTATTTGAGAAGAATTTTAAAAACACGAAGAAAGAAAGAAAGAAAAAAAGAAATTATTTGAGAAGAATTTTAAAAACACGAAGAAAGAAAGAAAGAAATTATTTGAGAAGAATTTTAAAAACACGAAGAAAGAAAAAAAGAAATTATTTGAGAAGAATTTTAAAAACACGAAGAAAGAAAGAAAGAAAGAAAGAAAGAATGAAAGAAAGAAAGAAAGAAAGAAAGAAAGAAAGAAATTATTTAAGAAGAATTTTAAAAACACGAAGAAGAAAGAAAAAAAGAAAGAAAGAAATTATTTGAGAAGAATTTTAAAAGTACGAAGAAAGAATGAAAGAAACAAAGAAGGAATTATTAAAGAAGAATTTTAGAAACACGAAGAAAAATCTGAAAGAAAGAAAGAAAGAAAGAAAGAAGAAAGAAGAATTTTAAAAACACGAAAAAAATCTGAAAGAAAGAAAGAAAGAAAGAAAGAAAGAAAGAAAGAAAATCCGAAGAAGTAAAAAAAAGGGTCATGAAAAATACAAACGTGAATGAAAATATCAAAGAAATAACGCGAAAGACAGAAAAAAACTGTGAAAGAAAGAAAGAAAAAAAGAAAGAAATGTTATTTGAAAAATATGAAATAAAACAAAATAATAAAAAAGAGAGTAGGAACAAGAAAGAAAGAAAGAAAGAAAGAATAATCGTCGAATGAAAGGAATAGAAGGAAGTGTAAAAAAATTACGACAGAAAATAAGAAAGAAAAACACGAAAGAAAAACTGAAAAAATATAGAGGAAAAAAGACATCGTTTAGAGTGAAAGATATGAAGAAAGATAAACAAAAAAATAAGATACCATTAAAAGTTTGGTTTGGTCTCGTTTTATGGCATGTCAATGCTAAATTGATTTTTATGTATATAAACAGTTCTATTTCAAACAATTCAGGTTAGCGTAAGTATTTGTTTTTGTTTACGCACACTTAGATATCAAAACAGGTCTACTTCAAACAATTCAGTTCAGCATGAGTGAACAGTTTAATTCTGTTTTACTCATAGATAGAACCCTATCAAGTGCTACCACTCCGGATCAGAGTGAGCCTGGGAACGATGGCAATGAAGAGGTACGCCACATTCCCCAAAGCTCCTGCATTACTGAAGCCTCACCATCAAATTGTTTAATGTCATTATCAGGACACTCGTTGGGGGAGTTTTACCCCTCTGCAGAGATGCAATCGGTGTATTCTGCTGCCCCGGTCGGCTGGGACAGTATAAATAAGCCAGAGTAGATATGATTGGACCTTATGTCATTGTTTTATGCTGCGATTAGAAGACATTCACCTTCTGTTGTTATAATCATTATTATTATTATTATTATTAATGCGAGATGACAAGAAAAAAGGAACTGAAGAAAAAACAGAAGTGAAAAATGATACAAAGAATCTGAACGAAAATATCCTTGAGAAGAGATAGAAAGATTTGATGAAATACGATAATCCGAAAGTGAAAGTTACTTTTGACTGGTTGGTTGGTTGGTTGGTTTTAGGGCATGTTAACCCTGGTTGGATTATTTAATGATGAAGTCATTCTTTTCTCAGCCATTAAATTGTTTCAATAAACTAATCCTATTTAATTATGATCTTTTTCCCACACATTTATATGATTGATTGATTTTAAAGGCATATCAAACCATATGAGATCATTTTATTCCAAGAAGCGTAGGTTGATCGATTAAAGAAAGCCACCTGGAAGACTTGGAAGCGCTCGAACTCCAGAAAATGCCCAGAGTGTGAGATTGTCTCTTGCGCAACCTTTTGTCAACCTTCAAAAATATTGCCGGCCCAAAGTATGATCATAACTGGAAAAAAATGTTAGCTAGATGGAGCTACCATTGGCACTTGCCAAGGTTCACTTTTATCACAC
>OY757905.1:5115369-5177869 GCA_963585895.1 Sepioteuthis lessoniana
GAACTTGAAACCATTTAACTGTGTTCAAATAAAACTCTTTATCGTAGCAATACTTTAAGCGTGTGCAAACAAATGACTGATGTTATATAGAATTTTTAGAGTTATGTAGCCGAACTTGAAACCATTTAACTGTGTTCAAATAAAACTCTTTATCGTAGCAATACTTTAAGCGTGTGCAAACAAATGACTGATGTTATATAGAATTTTCAGAGTTATGTAGCCGAACTTGAAACCATTTAACTGTGTTCAAATAAAACTCTTTATCGTAGCAATACTTTAAGCGTGTGCAAACAAATGACTGATGTTATATAGAATTTTCAGAGTTATGTAGCCGAACTTGAAACCATTTAACTGTGTTCAAATAAAACTCTTTATCGTAGCAATACTTTAAGCGTGTGCAAACAAATGACTGATGTTATATAGAATTTTCAGAGTTATGTAGCCGAACTTGAAACCATTTAACTGTGTTCAAATAAAACTCTTTATCGTAGCAATACTTTAAGCGTGTGCAAACAAATGACTGATGTTATATAGAATTTTCAGAGTTATGTAGCCGAACTTGAAACCATTTAACTGTGTTCAAATAAAACTCTTTATCGTAGCAATACTTTAAGCGTGTGCAAACAAATGACTGATGTCAAATTGCATTGTTAGAGTTACAAAGCGTTAACTGAAATCATCTGTGTGCAAATAAAATTATTGGTGTTATATGACAGTATGCAAATGAATGTATATAGCAATACTTGGAACCACTTCCCTTTTGTGCAAATGAATTATTGATATCGTTGTATACTCATAACGATATCAATAACAACAGTAATAATACAAGCTGTACAAACGGGGTTTTTTTTCTACCTTCAGTCCTTGGCGACACGAGGAGAGAGACACAAATCATAAAAGCCTATGCTAACCATACTATACGAACTCCCCGTCCTACGTGCGGTGCGTCTTGTGGTGTTTAAGATCTCAATTCATCTCTGCCGGTTGAGACCCAAGATATACGATCTGATCAGATCCTAAAATCTCAACCGCTACCTTCATCGGTCAACCTCAACTAACTGTCTTTTTAAAATCTTAAAATTCTCAAGACATTTCTTCCAGGTATGACGTCGTCCACACTCTCAATTCCCTCCAGCGACTATTTCCTGTATGGGGGGTTTATTATGGCATGATGATTGTCATATCCTTTCTGCACGGGCAAAAGACGGCAACGTCTGACTATACACCTAAACTAGAAACACAGAGCAGTTCAAAGCCTTACCAAACTAAATAATAAAATATAGTTAACGTAAAATGATTAATATGAAAAAAGTCCTTTCTTAATTATATAACAATATTAAATAGAATTATTACTGTTATATAGTAATAATTGTAACCGTTTATCTGTGAGCAAAACAGTATCAATACTTAATTGCATACAAACAAATTACTCAAACTTTTATAAATGAGATTACCTAGAAACGATTTATTTATAAATCTTATATGTATATACCGATTTAATTGTGTGCAAGCAAATACGTTTATAGGCAACATCTTTAAACCAGCCA
This sequence comes from Sepioteuthis lessoniana, assembly GCA_963585895.1. Taxonomy (NCBI): domain Eukaryota; kingdom Metazoa; phylum Mollusca; class Cephalopoda; order Myopsida; family Loliginidae; genus Sepioteuthis; species Sepioteuthis lessoniana. The sequence continues at coordinate 5,116,917 of OY757905.1, forward strand.
GATCTTATTTGTGTATATATATATATATATATATATATATATATATATATATATAAACTAAATTTGGCATAAAATGACCTTCATACACTTGATTATTCCGTTTTCAGTGATGGTGTAAGGAAATATAAGGTTTATTTTTTATGGACGATACACTTTCCGAAATGTTAGTCAACCAACTGAATAAAGACTTTAGGTTGAAATCAAATGAAAATGCTAATTTAATAAGTATTATTTGTTTTGTTTTTCTTTTTCGTGAGAAAGTATTCAATTGTTTGAATTAATCAATTTTTTTAGTTCAGATTAAAAACGCAGTAAGAGTCACCGGAAGCTGAACTTTTTCCAACTTATCTTACTGATGCAGGTATCGAGAAAATAGAAATTTTATCAAAAGAAAAACAAACCGTAGTTTACCAAAATTTTTCTAGTTTCTCAATGATAAATGCATCGGAAAAACTTGGTCTAAAAAAATTGGGTTTTAATCTGATCTATTAATTCTCAAACTCTTTTAGCAAAAAGCGTAAAATGCGACTTTAAAAATTTCATTTTAATAAAAACTGTTTCTTAATTGACAACAAGGCAAAATGAGTCAATAAAAACACCCGAAACTTATAATATTCTTTTTATTATTGTAATTTTTGTTGTATTCTTAAGAAGAATGGTTGGCAAATATTCACAAGAAAAAAAAATCGTTTAGGTCTAAAGCGTAGAACCGGAAACTTTTTCTTTGAAAAGTTTTTTATCAAGAAGACAGCCGTTGATTTAAAATCAAAACTCTTTTCACTGCTGCATTTTTTAACTGTTCCAACTCAATGCACAGAAGATCTTTAAAAAATCATATTGCATTTTATTTTCATATTTCTTCAGTGAATTTGAATAAGAATTAGATTAATAATTAATTAAAAAAATAATCTAAGAAACTATTAAATATTCTAAAGTTTAAAGAGACGGCAGTTTTGTTAAATATGTATTTAAAAATTCAAAAAAAGATCAAATTTAGTTTTCTTTGCTTTCAATAGGTTTTAATATTATTTGAAAACAATAAAAAGAATTATATAACTAATTCATGTAATTGAAATTCTCTAAAAGAAAGTCACTTCTTAATTTCAAGTTAAATATACCAAACAGTTTAATAGTGATGGATAGGTCTATAGAGCCCCACTGCCACGAGCAATATACGATACGAGGTTAGTTTTTTTAGCGTGGGGTAACGGGTTAGAATTCAGAGTTTTTCTTCTTCTAGATGGGTTGCCGCAGCAAGGATTCGTACCTTCGGGTCTATTGATTCTATGACCAGCAAGGTCACTTGGCTTCGTGCCGAGAGTCTTAACAATGACAAGCATAGATTCACATTGCATAAGGCCTTCGGGTCTAATGAATCTATGACCAGCAAGGTCACTTGGTTTAGTGCCGAGAGTCTTAACAATGACAAGCATAGATTCACATTGCATAAGGCCTTCGGGTCTAATGAATCTATGACCAGCAAGGTCACTTGGCTTAGTGCCGAGAGTCTTAACAATGACAAGCATAGATTCACATTGCATAAGGCCTTCGGGTCTAATGAATCTATGACCAGCAAGGTCACTCGGCTTAGTGCCGAGAGTCTTAACAATAACTAGCATTATTCACATTCCACCTGGTTAACCTATGACCAGCTTTATCCGGCAGTGCACGACTTTGCCCTCGCTTAACCTCCACTATAAAAAAATGACTTTGTCTCAAATCCTGTCAGATGAAAAGGTTGGATAAATATCAAATGTTAGACTGTCAATAGTGTCCTCTGTGTTTGTGCAGAAACCACATTTTGGATTTGCTTCTTTTTGTAAAACGTGAACCTGGTATGATCTTGTTGGCAGGTTTTGATGTTCGAAACGTTCCATTTGTGGTTTGAACCCGGAACTTCGTAACCACTGATGGATCGTGATTTTGTTAACAATAGGTACTGTCCATTTAAGGGGTTTTCTTTATAATAATAATTATTATTATTCTATGTGAGTTTTTCACACCAATGTTAGTTGATAGTCTTTCACTGGAGCCAGTGTAACAGCAAGATCCCTCAAGTCTCCAGGACTCTTCTCGGTATTCTGGCCTATGTTAACAATGCTGCAGTTTGAATGGTCTCTGCTCGTTGTCCGATTTCCAAATCTTCCAGCCCCTTTACTAAACCTTTGGAGATCGTTCCCAGCGCACCAATTACAATTGGTATTATCGTCGCTTACATGTCCCATAACTTTTTTAGTTCTCTGCCAAGGTTTAAGTACTTGTCTCTCTTTCCATTTTCTTTGATTTTTGTCACTGTTGTTTACCGGGACGGCAAAGTCCACCAATCTGCAGGTTCTCTTTTTAACTATAATAATGTTTGATCTTCGAGGCGAGATTAAGTGATCTATTTGTATTATTATTATTGTTATTATTATTATTATACACCATCCGAATTTTCACACAGTTGGCATTCCACAGACAATAGTACGGTTTAAAGTAACTATTCCTATATAACAACAATAATTTGAAAAGAGGTATATAATCTTAAGTATTCTATTCGACTCTAAAAGTTTACAAGTGTTTATACAGTTTCAAGGAACTAATAAAAGTAAATCTTCGTGAACAATCATAGCTTCAATAGAGTATTCTTAATTCAGATAATTTGTAATCGTATTCCTATCCAATTAGAATAATTTTTTCGCATATCGATTTGACTCATATATGAAACCTTAAGAGATACCACTATAACAGGTTCGAGTGACTGGCGAGTATTGGCAATGAAGGGGTACTTCTAATTCCACAGATCCCGCCACCGAACACAGTTTAGTATCATATTCAGATCACCATTTTTTCTCCTTTCTTTTGCGAGGAGGTCTGACTCCTCTGCACCGTATGCAGTCGGTGTACCCTAAGTTCCATCGACAAGTCGTGAATAATGTGTGTCTAAAGGGAATGCTGTTATAACAACCAGAATTATCTGCTAACAGAAAATGATAAAGCATTACGTCACGATAATATTTCACAGCCCAGCCAATCAAAATATTTAGAATCAAACTGCTACTTATTCCACGTGCGAAATTTGAAATATTTTACATACAAAAAAAATTAGATAAACGAAAATTAGTGGCCCCTACGAAAGAAATATTGTTTTACGGGTTACGAATACGCGCTGATATATTTTTCTTAGAAAAACCTGTGGTGATCGTAATATTTTTCTTTTCCTGTTATAAAAAAAACCACATTTCTATTACTTGAATACTGCTATAATTCTTTAAAAAAACTTCTTTCAAAATACTGCGTGAGTAAAAAAAAAAACAAAAAAAAAAAACAAAAAAAACTGAAATCTGAATATGAGCACAGGTAAAAAAAATCATACATAATAGTAGTAATTCTAGCTAAAGTAAGAACATTAAGTTTATAATACCCAAAAATTCACTCTGAATTGTCCAGCAGGACACATGGCATAATGGTTATAGGCGTTAGTTCCCTGAGCTTCTAAGCTCAGGGAACTAACGCCTTCTAAGTTCAATCCTCACTACAGGCGAATAATATACAGGAATACTTAACACTTGTACCCGGTTATGGCAAACGGAATCAGAACATTTCAATAAAGGACGTAGTTCGAAGTTCCGTGAAGGTTCGATAAACACCTGAAGAAGGCCGGAGAACATATCGACCGAAACGTTGTAAAAATAACAATAAAGGTTAAGACAATAGTCCGAAAAAACTTAATGATAAAAATCAACAAGCTTCGTCTCAGAAATTTAGACAAGTGAGTAATTTTTACTTTTACTTAAAAAAAAATTCATGTATTAATTCTACTAGTTTAGCGTAGTGAAATGCAGTGTTTATTTTGTCTTGTACTTACTACGAAACGCATGGACGTTAAGAAACTATTCTTACATTTTTCTCCTCGAAACATCTAAAATTATGTTTTGTTGTTTATTTATGTCTGTTATTTTCTTTCTTTCTATACGTGCAACTAAAGCAAAACAAGATGAATGACAAAATTTTTTTCAACTTTCGAACCAGCCAAACCAACTTTCATGCCGAACGGTATCTGTTCTTGGCTCGTTCAACGAAAATTGAATATAGCAATGCATAGCCTCAACAGCCAGAATAAGAAGTTCCACTTTTGCTTAGGGAACATACCGGGTCATAATCTCCCGGAAATTAGAGATTTAACTAAAACCCTACCCCACCCCAAACGCCTATGACATGCCGAATAAAGTAATACTCGCTCGGATAGCACTTTCTGAACTACAGAAAATTCAGCAACTTTTGAATACTTTAACGCTTAGCGACCGTAAACCATCTCAATTATTACGACACATGCGTTTATGGGTGGGTGATACAAGTGACATCATAGGTTTACATTTCTACCGAGAATGCCATAAATCATACAACCTATTCTAACCACTGTATATAAAGATGCAACTTTAGACAAAATTACTGAGGTTGCCGATCAAATTATGGAGTATACCTCCGTAAATACAACCATCGCCTAGTCAACAAGAGTTCAAGAAAACAATGAGTTAAAAAAATGGTTGCACTATTGACGCAACAAATAATGAATAAGCGATTAAATGCCTTAACCATCTGCCAATCACGCGACCGATCTTTTAGCAAAATATATATCCAATGCCTGGATCTCGTTCAAATAGCTCTAGTTCTTATTGTTGGTATCACTTTCGTTTCCGGGGAAATGCACGGAAATCTATTCAGCCATTCGCTTTTAAAATCAGATCACATTGAAACTAGTTTGAATCCTTTCTTTTCAAAGAACTCTCCAATCTAATAGGTTGCAAAAGAATCCATAAAACAGCCAATCATCCAGAACCAAACGGTTTGGTTGAGCGATTCCATCGCACTTTAAAAACTACAATGAGAGCTGAACTTGACCACAACCAATGGGAAACACATCTTACACTTGTTCTCCTTGGACATCGTTCAGCACTCAAAACAGATTTGAACTGTTCATCTGCTGAACTGGTTTAGGGAACAACATTAACACTTCCTGGTTATCAACACACCAACAAACATTTCAAGCAATGCATTAATTGAAAAACTTTCTTACTACATGTCTGAACTGTCGCATAAAAAAGCCAGCACTCAAGACAAAAACATACATTCATGATACACTTCATACTTACACATATCTTTTGATACGAGACGTCACACACAAATATCCAAAAGAGCCTCTTTACAAAGGCTCTTATAAAGTTATAAACCGGCATGAAAATTCTTATACACTACAGATACAGAACAGATATGAAAACATTTCAATCAACCGCTCGAAACCAGCTTCCTTTGACATTACACCGGAGGAAATACAAACTAACAAAACACAACAAACAGAAGGTAATCAGCCACAAGCACAGACTGCGCCATCAAATGAAATCAGAACCCGCCGTGGAAGACAAGATCATAGGCCGGCAAAGCTTGCTGCGTATGCAATATGGACAGCAGTTTTTTCTTCGAAGAGATTATCAATCTCTCTGATGAGGAAGTACTTATAGCGACCAGAATTATCTGCTAACAGAAAATAATAAAGCATTACGTCACCACAATATTCCACAGCCCAGCCAATCAAAATATTAAGAATCAAACCGCTGCTTATGCGCGTTCCACGTGCGAAATTTAAAATATTTTACATACAAAAAAAAACTGTACTTGTCTTGAACTACAATGTTATCATTCATAATTGGAAGTATTATGTTGTTTCTAATGTTCTAACAGGCAAAGGATGCAGTGTATCTTCTTCGGCATAGTTGTTGAGGGTGCATCTGACACTAGCGCAATCGCTAGATAAGGAGTTAACATTCGTAGACACAAGCCAAGCAATCTATGCATAGAAATCACTGTCAATAGAAATACAATTAATGATATAACTATCAGGGTTCTAAAAGCTCACGTTAGTTGACCCTTTAATGTTTACGAACGCAGCCGATTTGATACATTGTAGCATTTTCTGACCTCCGGGTAAACTAGAAAAAGGAAAGAATTAAAAATAATCAATCGAAACTTGCTGAAAAATGTCTTTTTAATGTTCGCCTAGAAATACATTTGCGTAGTTCGGGGAGGAAAGATTTGTGGAAAACAGTTTCTTTCTCGGTAAAGTATAAGGTCAAAAATTGGACAATGTGTGATTGATGCGAAAAAAGGATGGTCAGTTTTCTCACTCTGACCAAAGAGAAAAAAAAATTTTAGGTGTTTTTCTCTTCAACGGTTTCGGTTTTCTGAAGCCGATGATGAAAAGAAAAAGAAAAAAAAAGAGAAAGTCCAACAGAATATGAAGACAGAATAAAAGATTATCAACTTTTTTTGTTTCATATTTACCATCTCTTTCCTCTCTACCTGTTTAAGGGTGTTTAAATAAATAAATAAATAAATGTAAAGAATGCTAGCGTGAAATGAAAAATAGAGAGAAATGGTTTGAAGGTTAAAACATTAATTTTTTAAAAGTCAAAGAAAATGTTACCCATAAAAAAAAAGAAAGAAAGAAAGAAAGAAAGAAAGAAAGAAAGACTATCACATGAAAACGAAGAGTAGGATAAGATATAAGATTCCAGTCATTAAAATTAAGGAAAGACGAAATAATAAGGAAGCAAAGAAAGAATTATGCTGGTATGAAAATTGAAAATCATGGAGAAATCCACCCACATACCCACATACTCACAAACTCTTACATACATACACGTAAAATAGATTTTAGATAGTCAGAATGAAAAAGAGATGCAACGAGAGAAATACAACCGTTTTTTTTTTTTGTTGAACAACAAAGAGAGAAGGAAGAAAGAGTCATTCTAAAATGCAACCAGTAAAATTAATGAAAAAGCAAATAAAACCTTTAAAAAATGAGAGAATAAATTTCGGGCTAAATAGGAGTAGAAAAAGAAAAGACTAAATTGAGAGCAAAAAGATGTCCATATTGTCGTTCCAGTCATTTGTTTCATTTGCCCCTCGTTTTCTTATTTTAATTTCTCTCTTTTATCCTTTTTCTGTTCAACTCATCCAATTCAAGCCCGAGTATTGACTTAATGAAATAATCAACTTTCACTTTCACTTTAAGTGCGATGCCTTTATTAAAACATGAGTTCTTCTCTCTTCTGTTTTTATATTCACGAAATAATTAGACTGTACATATTAATCGTCAAATACAAACATTCTGTTTGCCTTCTTCATTCTTTGTATCAATATCGACTTTATCTATTTTTATCAATCCTGTCGAGCAGTTATTATATGGTTGATTGTTTCATCTCTCTCTTCTCTCTCTCTCTCTCTCTCTCTCTCTCTCTCTCTCTCTCTCTCTCTCTCTCTCTCTCTCTCTCTAATATCACTTCTATTTGGTTTTCTGCTGAGTAGTATCTATTCTATCTTTTATGCCATTGCTTTTTCTATCATTGTTCTGGGCTGCTATCAGTTTCGCTTTTTAGATTTTCTCTGCGTAACTAATTTCCATGTCATTTCAATCGTTATTTCCATAGCTTCTCTTCTGACGTGTCCATGTAATTAGTCTTCTTCTCATCTTTTGTTGGTGAGGGATCCGCGTGGCGGAGCGGCTAACGTGTTCGACAGCAAATCGTAGTAAACCTCTCCTAACTTCAGTAGTGCTATTACGTTCACTCTCAGGCTAATGAGGATGGTATAAACCCCAATATATATATATATATATGTGTGTGTGTGTGTGTGTGTGTGTGTGTGTGCGTGTGTGTGTGTATACACACACACACACACATATATATATATATAAGTACACATGGCACTCAAACGTGGGAAGCACATTTACACATAAACATATCAATATATATACATATATATATATATATATATATATATATATATATATATATACAAAGCTGTTATTTCTACACTTTCACCTAACTATGAATCAAATAAAATCAGTACCAAATACTACAATGACAACAATTGTAATAATGACGACAATGATGCAAGAAAAGTGAATGGGACCCGGATGTAAATACCTGGACATCCAGTTGAATCTGAATTAATGTGCAAATAGCATAAAATTCTATTTGAACCGACTGAGTTGGAAGGCAAGCAAGCAAGCCTTTAACAACTCTAATACGAAAAATACCAGTTTCACGAAGGATCGATTGAAACAACTTGACAAATTCATGGCTTTGATTCAAAGTTTACAACAGAGACCTGACGGGTTGGATTCTTGCTCGACGCTCGTGCATATTGTATTTTTTATCATTTTTTTTTTTTTTTTGTGATCTTATTTCGAACAGACCCGCTTTATACTAACCTGGCGAGCAGAGAGATCCAAGAAGGAAAGAAAAGGTTTAAATAAGGAAAATAATACAAATAATTTGCACAAGGTTATATGGTTTCAAGAATTTCAAGCTGTCGAGTAAATAGGTAAGCAAATAGATGAACGGAAGACTGTATACACATAAATTTGTAAGTGGGTAGGTAATCATTACACTCAATAACCACCCCGGAAGTGTACCACTATACAAGCTAATACTAATAATTTTCAAACCTATTTAACCCATTGATAGAACTCAACTTGGTTCTACTAGACAGTTAGAGTGGCTTTAGATGAATGGCAACGTAAGAATGACCCACACTCTCCAAATCGACACAAGCAAGGTGGGCACTGCCAGCGCTAAAAAATTACAAAAAAAAATACCATCTGACGATCGATACAAAATTCGTGAAATTGCCAATAAAGCTAAAAGCTTATGCTAACCCATTTTAAAAGGAATTTTCAAAGAAAGGATTTGGATATAATTCAATCCTAAATACTGAGCAGTGAGAAAAAAACATAGTTGTATTTATCTATTTTTAATTTTGCATTGCAAACATTAATTACACACACACACATAGGCATACATACATACATACACGTGTGTGGGGGTGATACTGTACCATGTAATGTATATATATATATATATATATATATACGCTCCCCCATGGGGTTGAGCACTCTGGTGAAGGAATTGTCGGCTGCCGCTAGCGTAATGCAAAGCTCTTCGAGAGAATTGAGCACTCTGGTAGCCGATAGGGTATAAAAAATGTAAACAAACGGCTGAGCTGCTGTTGCTAAATAAATACCTTTAAAATTCCCTTAGCCAACGTGGTCCGCTTGGTGGCCAAGAGGTCTGAAACTTTGTCTAACGTCAAGTTGGACGGGTTTCAATCCCGGCTTCGAATGTCCAGCGTGTCTAGCCACACTGAAGAGTTCTGATAGAACGAAACAGTCTGTCTGTGGATGACAATATATATATATATATATCAAAACCCTCCGCACAAACATGATCACAAGTTCAATTTTGATCTGAGTTTTCCCGGTTTTAATTCAAAGTTTTCCTTGCCATACCAGTCTACCCTACTATTTACCCATAGCTGGCAGAAGAATGATTGAATTCATACCTTTCCCTATGGTATTAGCGCTATGTGGAATGTAAACAGTCTTGCCCATGATTTGAACTCGGGGCGCTACGTCCATTTTTTACCATAGTAACAACTATACGTGTGTTTCACATATGACAGCAATTTACATCATTTGTTTGTTTGCGCTTTGTTTTTTTGTTTTCGTTTTTTCTATTTGTTATTTTAAGGTGGGCGGTGATAGCCAAAAGCAAGTTAAATTCAGATCACTTATTTTTTCGATTGTTTCAAAAATGGCTTCGCTTACACAAGCTTTTCGACGTTATATATATATATATATATATATATATATATATATATTCATATATATATGTAGTTAGTATCTTATTACAGGCTTAACCTTAACCTTTCTAGTACTTAATGGTATTTTAAATATCCCCTACCTCCAAACAATAAACTTATCCTTTTTCTCACCCCTGTCACCGTATACACAATAATGAGCAGACATGAATAGGCTCTGAGCGACAAAAATCTGGTGTCTTGACCCTCATCTCGGACATTCTAACGGAAAACGTGTCCAAGCACCGACTCAGAATTTTTGGCGCCTTTATGGCAGCCAAACGAAAAAGGCAAGCAACTACTAGGGAACCATCTTTACCGGGCTTTTTACTTTATCTGCCGCGTCAAAACTTCCGGTCTTTGTCCACTCCTTGTCACTCACTTGTAACGCTGCATAGCATGCCGTCACGGCCAGCTTAGGTGGACAATGATATCCAACATATGCATATCACTTCCCGGATTTGTCCATCACAAAATAATTGTCCTTTATACTCCCTCTTTATTCCTTTTTATTCAGAAGAATTGAAAACATCAACGTTCAGTTTTCAATTGAAAATTTATTGCAGATTTGGTAAATCAGAAAAGAACATATTTCTATCGTTTACAAACTATATATAAAATATGTTTGTTTGTGTGTGTGCGTGTGTGTGTGTGTGTGTGTGTGTATGTGTGATCAGTCTGTAAGTGATAAAATAAAACAGGGATCTACAAATTTTGGAAATTTTATTCTTTTAAATTGATTGAAAAGTTTATTGAAAAATAGAAATTCCAAAGTTTTGTCTGATAAGAAAAGATAATATTTATTAGAGCGTAAATACTTGTTCATGTATTAAATGTAGCAGTTTGCGATTGTCTAAATCAAGTTGATATATTTTGTGTCCGTAAAAGATGTGTGTGCGAGTATATCACTATGTAGGAGAGAAAGTATATTTATGCGCTAATATGTCAGCGTATACAGTTAGAATATTTCATTTGCAGGAAAAGATTATCAGTACGAACATGTCTATGTAAATAGTATTTTCGTTCAATTCAGAATGATACAGCAATGTTGAAATGAAATGCATTCTTGAAGAAACTTGTTGTTAAATTTTCACCCAAAAGAAATAAAGGCAGAAGTTTGTAGTAGATTTACAAAATAGATTCTTAAATCTACAGAACTTTTAGCTATTTCATTGCTTATCTAAAAGATTGAAGTTGGCTCAAAATCAAATTAAAAAAACTTGAGTTAACAATGAATCTAATTGATAAAAAATATATATTTAACAATCCAGGAGGGAAAAGTTTTCTTAGATAATTCAAGTTTTTCAGAGCAAATACTATCGTTTGCAAATTTCTGCAAAGAAATTTTAAAACGAGCGCGTAAGAGCCGATTGGTTAATAGATACAAAAATACAGTTTCTTGAGGCCTATATTTGCACAAAAATTTATACGTTTTTTTACTATGGAAATCAGTTAATTTTCCATATATATATACTATCGACCAAAAGTTTGGGAGTACCCAGAATTAAATTAATAATCAAAGCTAACTTTTCAATTGAGTGTAAAGTTCGAAGTGAACTGCCTAAAAATAAGAGTCATACATTTACACATTGTCTTGGGAATCACTCCCACAAAAATACTTTTTACAAGTTACTTGTAAGGATGCTAAGAATGCTCTACAGTAAAAAGGGGAATTCTTTGGTGAAAAGAAAATATCAATTTGCTTTTATTAAAATTATAATTATTTCATATTTATTTTAATTTAAATTATTGCATGATTGCAGCCAAAAATAGAAAATATAAATTCATTTTTTAAAGACATGAAACTTAATTTTTAAGTTTAGAGAAAAAAATCAATGAGATCCCAAACTTTTGGCCGCCAGTGTATATTTATTTATCTATATCTTTATGTGTGTGTGTGTGTGTGTGTGTGTGTGCGCGCGCGTGTGTGTGTGTGTGTGTGTGTGTAAACAAAAAACGCACTTGTTAAGACACCAAAAATTGCCGAATGTTAAAGGTAGGCAGATTGATAGATAGATAGATAATCAGCAACCAAAATATTAAAAATTATTGTTTTTACTATAATCAGGTATTTAAGCGTTTCACCATGAAGTAGTACTCTCTCTCTCTCTCTCTCTCTCTCTCTCTCTCTCTCTCTCTCGCTCCCTCTCTCTCTCTCTCTCCAATATTTTTCTTCTCTTTCTCTTTTCTCGCCGACACTATCTCCTGGGTTTCTCTTCCCCACCTCCAAATAATATTTTCAGATTAACTCTTTTCCTCTCTTTCTATTCTTTTATCACTACTTTCAAGTGATTTTTTCTATGCGCTCTCTCTCTCTCTCTCTCTCTCTCTCTAGCAAGCTAACTCTCAATCACACACAAAGAGAAGGAAATGATTAGAAAATCGAGCTGCATCAATTTAAACTCAACAAAATAACAAACAGCATGGAAATCGAAATAGACAAGACAGAGAAGTAAAATGGACTTTAAGCAAAAAGTCATACACATAATGATTGCAATGTTTAGCAAAGCAGAATTTGATCAAAATCGAATTAAACCTGAAACCAATCGAAACACGCAAATCCAGAAGAAACAGAGACACGGAACATTGCGGAGGGAAAGATGAGCGCGCAGATCATTCGCCTTTGGGCACTCAATGAAATTAGCGAATGATCGTCAAGAATGAACAGTGAAAAGAGCGAGAAAAGAAAAAAAAAGATGGAAGCCAAACAAAAAAAAAAAGGGATTATTTGTTGATTCTCATTCCTCAGATGTGCTTCAATTCTGCACGGCATTTTCACAATGACCCAACGTTTTTCTTTATATATTTGTTCTTTTTAGTTCCGTTTAGTAACAAGATTGAGGAAATTATTCAAGATATAGATGAGATTGATATCTAATTAACTATATATGTAAACAAATACACACACACATGCACGCACACACACACACACATACACACATATATGTATATATGTACACACGCACATATATATTATTTTCTATATATATATGGAGAGTATGTGTATATAGGTTCATCATAATGTATTCGCCGCATTACCACGGCAATATAAACGCAAAAATGTTTAATTTGTATTGTATGAAGTCACTAATATATATATATATAAGTTCAAACACAAACACACACGCATATATATATATATATATACTCTTTGTTGAGCGTGAGATAAATTAGCGAATAAAACATTAAACTTTCGTGCTAAGTCTGAAGAAAAAAAAAGAACTTTCTTCTAAACGAACTTTAATAACAGTAAGATTTTTCAAGTTTTGCTTCAGTACACACCCACATACACATAGATAGATAGATAGATAGTGTGCGGTTGTATGTGTGTATGTGTTTATGTGCATGCATCTACCAGGGCAAAACTTTAACAAATTATATATATATATATATATACGGGGTGACCCGAGTTCAAATCCTGAACAAAGCTGCTTGCATTTTCACATAGTGCTGATACTCTTGAGAAAGGTATGAATCCAACTATCCTCTCACCAGCCATGGGTAATTAGTGGGGTAGACTGGGCTCTTCAACCTTGGTACGGCCACCGGTCTAGGAAAAAGGGAGGTCTGAATTAAACCCTGTTAAACGTCGCTTAAATATTGACATTGCGTCGTGCAGAGAGGTTGGTATAAATATACATATATATATATATATATATATATATATATATATATTCAAATTACCTGTAAATTGAAAAGGTTTTAAACAAGTGTGTTTTGCCCGATAAACATAAAATAGTGAATACGATGATCAAATGCAGTGTACACGTCGATTTATCAATACATATTCATAAACTTATGTAAATACGTAAACCCAACGCACATTTTTCGCATTTCACTAGTTACAAGTGTTTTTGTATAGGAAAAGATAGCATTTCAATCCTTAATGAATGGAAAAATATTGTATTTTTTCATGAGAACTTGTTAGGCTTTCGTTTTCATAGCAAAAGGTTTTACGGTAGAAGTTGCTGACCCTTACCAAGTAGGTTTTGAATTCCACCAAAACGGACCATCATTTAAATCTCCTGGGTCCAATATGATCTGTTGGAAAAAGGAGACTAAGTGGCTACATACTTTTTCATAAAACATCAAGCGAAATTAATACAAACTGTTTTTATAAGAAACCCAATTCCTCTTGAACAGTCATGCTAACCCCAAGAACAGCGTTTTTGGAGGAGTTGAGAAAAAGTGCATGGTATGGGTCTCAAAGCATGGCATCATTAGACAATTTTTCTTTAAAGATGGTTGGAGTAACGCAATGACAGTGACAAAAAAGCGTTACATTCTAGTGCTTAAGAAGATATCATGGGAAGCTCGAGGAAGGTAAGGACCCTGTTGAAGAGGAACAGCTAATGTTACTATGCTATAACTCAGGTTAAAATTTTGGAGAATGTCTCATCAGCTGCAAAGCTTAAGTGGTATGAACACCTCCCTCAACTGATCTGAAGCTCCCAAGTTTCTTCCTCTTGGGATTCCTCAAGGACAACATCCATCCTGGCAACCCTGATAAATGATATCCTGCATTGCTGAAAATAGTAGATAGGTCAGCCAGGAGGAATGCTCAATAGAAGATACTAAATGATATCCTTTTACCTTTTAAGAAATGTAATTTTCTATCAACTATGGGTTGTTGTCCTCGATTTGCACCCAATCATTTTGTTTCATAAATTCTGAAACAACCTGTTCATATATGAATATACTTACACTGTATTCTGTCGCCACACACTGATGATATATATATATATATATATATATATATATATATATATATATATATATATATCATACTCATAATGAAGGCGGGCCAACAACATGAATTCCCCTGACGCTCGCTGTCGTGATAGATAAATAGATACGTGGTGCCTTCAATAAGTTTCCTGACATTTTTGGTACAGGCATTTAAAATTGTCGTAGACAATTTCTATGATTTCAGGTTCAAATGAACAGCTACAGCAGCAATTGGAATACACCCAACTAAAGCCTGATTGTCACTGCTGGTGAATTTCAAAAATGCAATCTGGACGTGGACATAAAATTCTGTTTTAAACTTGCAGAAAATGCCACAGAAATGTATGGAGTACTTCAGACTGCTTTTCGACCATCTTGCATGAATCGAGTATAGGTTTTTGAGTGGCATAAGAGATTCAAGGAAGGCAGGGAGTCTGTGAGGGATGATGAGAGATGTGGGAGGACTAAGGAAGTCAATGCACCAGAGTTGATTGGCCAAAAGGGTTAGAATTAGGGTTACTATGTTGAGGTTTTAAGGGAGTTCAGGAAGAGATTCCAGTACTCTTCAAATCGGATCAGTGGCATTTCCACCAGGACAATGCACCAGTCCTCAACTCCATCGTTGTCTCAGGCTATTTGACCAAGATGGGCATCAAGACAGTTCCTCAACCTCCCTATTGTCCAGACCTTGCTCCCTGTGACTTTTGGGTATTCCCTAAGCTCAGAGGCTGTCGTTATGAGACAACTGAGTAGATGAAAGAGGCTGTGACGAAGGTCATTGACAGAAGTTGTTGGAACGGTAGAACAAGTGCATTGCATCCGGAGGAGATTACTTCAAAGGGGACTAGAGTTTCATGTGTGTACTATCAATAAAAGTGCCCATACGAAAAAAGTCTGGAAACTTATTTAATGATCCTTGTATATATATAGATGTGGACGCGGGTAGTCAAGACAGGAGCAAACAGATATATTCAAGTAGAATAGGATAGATAGATAGATAGATAGATAGATAGATAGATAGATAGATAGATATTCTTGCAGATACCTGCTTGGCCAAGCTAGAATTCATGTAGCTATATATATATATATATAACTAAGAAATAATTTTGTGTGTACGTGTGTGTGTGTGTGTGCTTCGTAAAAAGAAATAGAATCTGTATGTGATATTTTCGATCAGAAATCTTGATATTTTTCTATTATCAGGTATTGATGAACAATAGGATTGTGGAAGTGCAGCACTCTCCATATCTTCATATCTTGCTACGTGTAACTTTTTCTTTATTTCCTAAACTAAAAATTAATCTCAAACGTAAGAGTAATGAAACGCAGAGAGAGCTCAAAAATAAAAAAGAATTTTAAAAATTCGTCCGCAAAGGTTTGCATCGTATCATAAGAATCAATGTTTTAAGGGAAGGATTTTGAGGAAAATTGATCTATCATTCATTGTTTATTTCTGTTTTTGCAAATACAGCTCAAGACTCGATATTTTCTGAAAACGCCTTGTTCATGATCAATTTTAGGGGAGTGACTAGTGGTGACGGCTTGGTCGTTGAGTCTTTTTTTATGGTATTTTTTACCATGGTGTTTCAGTTGATAGACGTTACTTTCTTGGGATTGGATTTGAAATCAGACTTACTTTTATAATAAGTTATCTCTCTCTCTCTCTCTCTCTCTCTCTCTCTCTATCACACAAACACACACACACGTACACACAAACACTATATATATGTATATAGGGGGATGCCCGTGGAGTAACGGCTTTCGTCGAGGGACATGGAATCGGTGAACCAAGTTCAAATCCTGTAGGGGGCTGTTTGTATTTCACATATTACTAATACCCTTGGGAAAAGTATGAATCCAACAACTCCATCTCCAGCTATGGATAATGAGTGGGCTCTTTTAACTTGGAATAGAAACCGGTCTAGGAGAAGGAAAACTCTGAATTCAAACCTATCAAACTCAGCTTAAAATTGACCTTATGTCGGATGCTCCGGGAGCAGAAGGACTGAGTAAACGTAAAAGTTCATTTTAATCGATCTACGTTCGGACATTACACGTGTCTATATCAATTTCTGTATGTGAATGTAGATGAGCATGCGATTGAATCTGTATGGGTCCTTAATTTACCTGTTTTTGTCTTCCTTGTTTATAAGTAAAGAAGTATCACACGTGCACAATCTCTCTCTCTCTCTCTCTCTCTCTCTCTCTCTCTCTCTCTTGACTATTATGTGCGTGACTAATCAGAACCAGGGTGCATTCAACGAGTCTACTGTAGTCACCGGGAGAATTTCGCTCATTATCTGTAGAAAGGAAGAAATGCTTCTTCATCACAGAATAACCGGATAAACGACATTAAAAAAAAGCTGATGAAAATTCTAACTCACGTTTTTCTTCTTTTTTTTTTCTTTTTTTGTTTTCTGCTTTTTGTTTTGTTTTTTGTTTGTTTGTTTCTTTTTGTTTGTTTGTTTGTTTGTTCTAAACAAAATGCAAAGTATAAATAATTTTTTTCTCTCTTTTCTCTTTACTTATTGTCAAGATTCTTTTTTTCTTTATTTTTTTTTCTGCGTGTTTTCTGTTCTTGCTGAGTTTTCATAGACTTCCCTTTTTCTTTATCTAGTTTCTTCGCTTCTCGCCTTCCTTCTTACAAAACTTTTGTTGTTTCTTGTCTTAGCTTTGCTTGTCTTTAGAGCTTAAAACGAAGAAACGACATACACAACTGCGATGTGAACCGACTCCAAATCTCTCAAAGTTATCAGATCTCGTGAGACGTGACAATAGATGAAAAATACATTTTTTTATCATTAGACTTGTTTAAATTCTCTTATTTTTCTGAGTTTTTTTATTAACAGAAAATGTGACTAATAAATTATAAAGTAATTTACCCAGGTAAAAATTAGCGTGATCTGCAGTGACAAGTTTGTCGTGTGAGTGTATTCATTCGTTCATTTTCTTATTCATTTTTTAAGCAGAGGATTACGTTGTTCTGGTGCAGATGGATCGGTTGGCTTTTCGTCACGCATGCGCATTCGATTTGATTCGTTATAGTTTTATCATCATCTGGTATCCTTGTTTTATTTACACTCAAAATTCAGCCTTCAGGTGATGCAAAAGAATACTACATATTCAGTTCCGTCAATACAGTATGAAAATTATGTATAATGCGTGCAACAAAAAGAAAACATTGCTGTGAAATTTTTCTATCATCCGTTTAGATTTCTTTGGACTCTCGTACATACATATGCATGCATGTAAACTCCCTCACACACACACACACACACACACACAGGTATATATATATATATATATATATATATATATATATATAT
This sequence comes from Sepioteuthis lessoniana, assembly GCA_963585895.1. Lineage (NCBI taxonomy): Eukaryota > Metazoa > Mollusca > Cephalopoda > Myopsida > Loliginidae > Sepioteuthis > Sepioteuthis lessoniana. The sequence goes on from OY757905.1 coordinate 5,134,649, forward strand.
ATGAACTGGAAAAGATATGGATAAGAAATAAAACGTAAAAAACAATTTAGCGGATTGTTTATATATCACTCATAATGTTTCATCCTCTATGGGTTTCGTTCGATAATATTCTTTTATTGAGAATTTAGATTTTAGAATATTGGGAAACATTTCAGAGGTTGTTACAGCATCGTAATTAGGAACAGAGATCAATATGAATTTTTATAAAGTCAAATACGGAAATTTTTTAAATAATGCTTATCTCTCTCTCTCTCTCTCTCTCTCACACACACACACGCAAACATGTGTGTGTGTGTGTGTGTGTGTTTGTTTACCTACACTCTCCACAACAAATAGGATGAGAGACAAAATCAATTTTTAAACGGTGTACTCCCGATTTAGGTTTTCCTTCTCCAAGACTGGTTACCTAATTCTTTTTCAATAACCAGAAGAAGAAGAGGTAGATTCATAACTTTTTGCCAGGGCATTAGTGCAAAATCAAACGAAAACAGACTCGTCCTGAATGTGATCTCGTGTTAGCGATTCAATTTCTAATGATAACAACCGTTATGCTAAGCGCGTTTTCATAAATAATAATTACATATATATATATATATATATATATATATAATGGACTCTCCCGTCATTTGATATATATATATAGATAGATAAATAGATGTACGAGGGTCGCATAAAAAGGTCATAGGCTAACCAGTATATTGTTAATTAAAATGACAAAATGAGGTTTATTTTTCAACGTAGAACCCGTTTCAATCCATGCATTTCTCTAATCGGTGTTGCAGTACTTGGATCCCACTGGTCAAAAAATTCATCAACAGCTGATATGACGTCACCATATGAACTTTTACGCCTACAAACTTTTCAGTCCACCATCGTATATGTGTGTGTGTTCGCGTATATATATATATGTGTGTGTGTGTGTGTACTACTACTAATAATGCAAGATGAAATACAAATAAGAAACTTATAAAGAAAGTGTTCAATGATAGAAGAGCCAGTTTAATACGTAAAATATATAAATTATTTTCCCGCTTATTTACTCAGACTTTGATGTGTTACAATCATCAGACAGAAATATACTTATATTTGTGTATGTGTATGTTTATAATCATATGTAGGTTTATATATATATATATGGCTGTATTTATGAATGTAATAATATATAAATTTGTGTATGTGTATGTGTGTGTGTGTTTTGTATGCTATACTTTAAATGACAGTGAGTAATCTCTGGTTGCATGCAATCATGGTTATTGACAAGCTTTTCACAGAAACTCAGGGACTTTCATTTCATTTGAAATTATTATGTAAGCTTAAAAAATGTGCATTGGTTTTATGTGAACATTGGATAATGAATAGAAGCAGCCGTTGTAGCAGTATATGAAGGTAATGTAATTATGCCCGCCATGTAATTATGAAAAATTATTACCGTGTTTTTCGCGCCATGTTTCCTCGCGCCATTATTACAAAGAAGGCATTGGTAGCGAGCTTCTTCTTGGATTCTTTTGAAATTCTTCTTTCTTAATTTTCTTTTTTTTTTCTTTTTTTTTTTTTTTTGTTGAAAATGCGGGATCCAAAGTCAGCGTTATTTCACGGAGATATGAAACCTCTACATATCTTATTTAACCTGGGGTTGTTTTTATTATTATCATTATTATTATCATTACTGATTTTACTGCTGCTAGTGTTGTTGTTGTTGTTGTTGTTGTTGTTGTTGTTGTTAATATTATCATAATTATTATTATTATTAAATATTCTTTGATAAAAATATTTTCACAGCTATCATTTTTTTCTTTTTTTTTTCCCCTTTTTTTTTTTTTTTTTTTACTTTTTTCTTTTCTTTTTTTTTTACCTACAAAAAGACAAGCTGAACATCATAAAAAGAATTATTTCAATACGGTGTTCGGAAAATGAATATTAGTTTACACAAAAGCAACGTGCATATTCGGCTGCTAATTTAGTGGAAAAAAAAAGTTTCAGCAACTATAGTTTTCTTACCTTCAGGTGGATACAATGAAAGTTAATGACAATTGTAAGAATTTCGTGCTTCCATATTTGTTGAAGCTTTGAGATTATCAAGAAAAAACCTAGAGATAAAAGTTGATAGATAACTTACGCATCCACCAAAAACACTCCAAGCCCAGTTGGCTGGGGCCATGGAATACACCGACTGCATCTCTGCAAAGGAGTAAGACCCACCGCCAACGAGTTTCCTGGATATGACATTAAACCATCAGATGGCGAGGCTCCAGTCTTGGAGAGTTGGGGAATATGGAGTACCCATTCATTGCCATTGCTCCGAGGTCCACTCTGGACTGGAGTGGTCGCACCTGATGAGTCAAACAGAACTGTTTGACATTTAAACTGTGTGCAAAGAAATTACTTATGCTAAGCTGAATTGTTGAAAATAGAACTGTTTAATCCTTAAAGTATGCGTAAATGAATTATTTGTGATACATTGTAATACTTTGAACCATTTAACTTTGTTGACTTATGCTAAATTGAATAGTTCGAAATATAGCTATTTGATCATTTTATTGTGTGTAAATAAATGACTGTTTAATTGAATTGTTAGTGATACATAGTAGTACTTGGAACAATTTAACTTGGAACAATTTAAAGAATGAGCTTAGGCTCGTTTAAAAACGCAATCAACAATATGTGTTTACAAATCATATATATTTAATATAAATGTCTAAAGAGTATTTGGTATTAAATAAACTACAATGTTTGATATGCCATAAAACCAAACCAAAAACACTCCGGTGGAGGGTTTGGCAATTTTTTTAGTGGGAGGGCCGCATCACTTAGTCAAAAATTATCAAAGAGCTGCATCTTTTAAAATAAAAAGAATATAGTCTCGATTCGAGTGCGTGCATATTTTAGATTTTTAGAGGCTCTCCTGTGAGTCGCACAGAAGAGTGCAGCGGGGCGCGCCTTGCTCACTTTTGCTCTAGCATCATTGGTATGACCCTAAACAGCATCTTATGGTGAGGCTCAAGTTCTAGAGTTTTAGAGAATGTGGATAATTCTATCATTGCCATTATTATTCTCTAGTCAACTCAGACCCGGAGTGGTTATTCCTTTTAAGGTCCCATCTATGGGGTTAAATTGATCTGTTTAAAAACCAGCATTGTATCGGAGTATTTAAAATCAGGTGCAAAAACAATAATTATTCCATAGAATTATGAATGTTACATAGGAAAACTTGTAACCATTTAACCACATGTAAATTATTTTTTTAAGAATAGTTATCGGAAGCTACAATTGTTTACAAAAGATTATTAATGACTTGAAATCATATAATTGGGTAAATTATCAATCGATCTGTTGGTGGGATTAGAATATGCTGATTGTATCCTCTGATGAAGAAGAATAATCCTCTAGAATAGATTTGTTTAAAATTATTCATATTGTTGTGTTCTGGTTAGTGAACACAAGTAGTAGTAATAATAAGACAAACCACGATATGTGAGGAAAATAGTTATATTTACAGGAAAGAGTATTTACAAGAGAGAGACTGTTAGTAATAAGAACATAGGATTAGTGATAGAGTTAGGATATACTTCAACAATAGGAACGGCTCTTCCGGTCTGACTCGTACGCTTATCCTTCCCAGACTGATCTCCGCTATGGAGATGGAACAGCTCATTATGCTGAAAAGGTAGGTGATAACCAACACATACTAGATTTGAGATGGGGTTAATGGCATGTCAACCTTTTGGGGATATTTAATAATAAAGCCATCCTCGTAGGAGAACAGTAGAGACACTATTCAACGGTGTTAGTCCGAAAGTGGACGAAATAGCGCGAATGGAGTTCGATCTCGCTTACTTCGAAGTTGCAATCCACTGCTCAAGCTATAATACCTCTGCTTCATACTGGATGAAAATACTTGAAAACATATAACGGCGTGAAAATTATTTGTATGAAGAATACTTACCTGAAGCTGTAACTTACTCGCACACATATGCGCCCTCTTGAAGTAAATATTTCATGTTTAATGTTATAAAAAATTGTATTGAATATGACAGTAAAACAAAAATACTAACGAAAGTAAATGATAACTCGAAAATCTTACACTTATTTTTATTCTATTCTACGCGTAAGTCGGTTGGGTTTTATTGCACATCAACCCTAATATATCATTTAATGTCAAATCCTGTTTATACATACATGCATGTGAGTGCGTGCGTAAACACAGTTTGTAGACAACATTTTTAAACAAGCCAGAGCTTATTTGTTTGCACATAGTTACATGGTTTCAAGCATTCCTATCCAACATCAATAGTTTTATTTGCACAGAATTAAATGGTTTCAAGCATTGCTAGGTAAATAACAATTTGATTTAAAATGAGTCATTTCATTTGAACGCAGTTAAATAGATATACATATATGATTTCTTAGTGAATAGTTTATCTTAAGTAAAGTTGGCGACCTCAGTCGAGGGTGACCGGAAGGCTCCCTTTTCAATAGCTCCTACACCTAGGTGTAGAGGAAGGTGCTACTCCATTCCCTGGATTGCACCATCCTTACCTTATAATACTGAGTGTTAAGCAAGGTGGCATCAAGAACCATTTTTTGAGTCTTTGGTATGACTCGACCTGGGATTGAAACCTGGTCCCCCAGACCATTTGACGAACACTCTATTCATTAGGCCAATAGTCCAGTAATAGAGTTACACCCAATTTGTTTGCACACACAAGTATTGCTGCTGTTTGCTAAAGCTTAAATGGCATCAAGTATTCCTATGTAACACTAACAATTTAATTCAACACCAGTCATTTGTTTGTTCATAGTTTAATGGTTATGAATATGTAAGTGAATAGCTTGTTGGTAATTTCATTTTTTTTAAAGTTCAAGCTAATTTGTTTGCAAACAATTAAATATTCTTATTGTTTTCACACAGTTAAATGGTTGCAAGTTTTTGTCTCTGACGAAAATAATTCTATTTAATATTAATTATTTATTTGCTCATAGTTTAAATTAAACATTGCTTTTTAACTCTAATAATTCGATTCAATATTAATCATTTGTTTACACATAAATGGTTTCAACTATTGCTGTCTAACACAAGTAATTCTATTTGATATGAATCATTTATTTACGCACTGTGTAGCGGTTTCAAGTATTTCTAGGTTGAACAAATACGAGGATCAATAAATAAGTTTCTAGACTTTTTTCGTATTGGCACTTTTATTGATAATACACACATGAAACTCTAGTCCCCTTCGAAGTAATCTCCTCCGGCTGCAATGCACTTGTTGTACCGTTCCAACAATTTCCGGAAGGCCCCATCGAAGTCCTATTGTGTGAATGTATCCATGAACTTCGTCACAGCCTCTTTCATCTCCTCAATTGTCTCATAACGACAGCCTCTGAGCTTAGGGAATAACCATAAGTCACAGTGACTATAGGGAGGCTGAGGAACTGTCTTGATGCCCATCTTGATCAAATAGTCTGTGACAATGATGGAGTTGAGGGCTGGTGCATTGTCCTGGTAGAAATGCCACTGACCCGATTTGAAGAGTGCTGGCCTCTTCCCTAGGAATCTCTTCCTGAACTCCCTTAAAACCTCAACATAGTAACCCTAACCCTAAACCTTTGGCCAATCAACTCTGATCTATTGACATCCTTACTCCTCTTACACCTCTCATCATCCCTCATATACTCCCTGCCTTCCTTGAATCTATTATACCACTCAAAAACTGATGCTCGATTCATGCAAGATGGTCGAAGAGCAGTCTGAAGCATTCCATACGTTTCTCTGGCAATATTTCTAAGTTTAAAACAGAATTTTATTGCATATCGTTCTTCTAAAGTGTCCTCACGTCCAGATTGCATTTTTGAAATTCCCCAGTTGTGACAATCAGGCTTTAGTAGGGTGTATTCCAATTGCTACTGTAGTTGTTCATTTGAACCTGAAATCATAAAAATTGGTCAGTCATCTCATAAGATGTATAGCAATAAAATAGGGAATTTTCAAGAGTCTACGAAAATTTTAAATGCCTGTACAAAAAAAGTGTAGAAACTTATTGGAGGCACCACGTACATCAAGTGCCTAGCAAATAGAAGGTTCATTCATTAGAAACAAAAGAATATTATTATGTTTTTGTTCAGTTGCAGTTCAATACAAAAACTTTGGTAAGACTAGCAAAAACATGCACGCAAAATATGCGCAATATTTTAGATTTATAATCTAATGAAATATTTTTAATTACAATGACTAATAAAACTAAATAAGAACGCTTATAAAAAGATTACACTTTTTTGTTTTATTTTAATTAATTTCTATATAAAATTATACATACGATTGTTTTTCATATTTGAGAATAAATTTATAATATATAATCAATAATAATAAATAATTATTCATTAAACGTGGTTTTCTTAAGACCAGTAAGTAAATTATTGCTACCATATGAAAACCTTTATTTCTTTGTAATAAATAACACAACTTGTTGGATTTTAAATGCACCAATCCCAGGTTTTCCGGGGTCCACCAGGCGTTTGTGCCGAGTGGGTGTTATTGTGCAAACTGCCTGGTCCCAGAGAGCCTTCTCTTCCCCCAGGCAATACCTTTTTGGCAGGGCTGAGTTCATCATTTGTCGCCTGAAGCCCCTCGGAAATAGGGAATACCGACCGAATCAAGCATTGTTCTGAAAGTTACGCATGAATCCCAATTTATGGGTGTCCCCACCCGTCAATAAAATGGCCTCGTGTTAAATCTGAGCTGGTGGGAGGTTGAATAAATATCAAACGCATCAATCCCATATCAAATCTGACTTTGTGACAAGATGGATAAAAATCTTATACCACGGGCTTGCTCCTTGTCCCCGATTTTCTGGGTCCAATGGCCTACACACCAAGTGGGTGTCATTAAGCTGATTGACTGGGCCTGGGCACCTTCCCCCAGGAATACTTGCTCGACAAGGCTGAATTTATCGCTTAGGGTCTGAGATCCTCCAAAATGGAGAATGCAGAGGGAATCAAGCATTTTTTGTTACGTTCTCGTATAAGTCTCTATTATTGCATTACTCCGACTCATAAAATGTTTCTATGTCAAATCTGATTCAGTAGAAAGTCACATAAATACTGCATTTATAACATGGGCTGTACTGAGGCAATTCTAACTCTGCTAAACTTAAATGGAATCAGCATTAATAAATAAGATGCTAATAATGATTAATTAATTATAAGTTGATAATCACTGAGGAAATAAAGTAAATAACTAAAGGAATTTTACCATTGGTGTTGACATAGTTTCGGTTCCCAACAGACAGATATATAATTTTCATTAAATTAAAATTAGTTTATAAAAAACTTAATTGTTTGCAAATATTTGGTGTTAGATGAGAAAATTCTCAATTGTATGCAAACAATTATTTCTTTGGTTTGATTTTTTGGGTTTTATGGCATATCAACCTTTGTAGGTTATTTAATATCAAAGCCATTTTTATACAAATAATCTGCTCTATTTCAAACAATTTAGTTTAGCATGGGTATACAGTTTAATTATCAAAAATATTTCTATTTAAAGCTATTCACACTTTAATTGTCAAAAAAATTTATATTTCAAGCTATACAGTTTAGTCAAATTCAAACAATTCAGTTTTGTATAAGTATAAATTTTCTCCACACACAGTTAAATGTCAAAAGAGTTCTATTTCAAACAATTTAGTTTAGCATAAGTACAGTTTCAATGTTAAAAACAATTCTACTCAAGCAGTTCAGTTTAGTATAAGTACACAGTTTAATTGTCAAAAATATTTCTATTTCAAGCTATTCAGTTTAGTTAAACTGTTCTAATTCAAACAATTCAGTTTAGTATAATTATAGATTTTGTTTACACATAGTTAAATGTCAAAACGGTTCTATATTAAACAATTCAATTTAGCATAAGTATGCATTTTAGTTTTATTTAAACCATAGAGAGGGCTCTATCCGGTGCTACTATTCTGGGCCAGAGTGGATCTGGAAGCAATAGCAATGAAGGGGTGCTCTGCATTCCCCCAAACTCCTGCATCACTGGAACCTTACCATCGGACTGTTCAGTGTCATAATCAGGACACTCGCTTGGGAAGGTCTTACCCCCTGCAGAGATGCAGTTGGTGTAGTCTACGGCTACAGCCGACTGGGCAATAAGAGTTAATCTCAAGACAGTTTTATTTCAGATGATTCAGTTTAGCATAAGTACACAGTTTAGAGGCCAAAACAGTTCTTTTTTGAGCAATTCAGTTTAACATAAGTACGCAGTTTAAATATCAAAAACAGTAAGCTCAAACCACGGTTTAGTTCTATTCAACCCATATATAGGACCCTTATCAGGTGCTAACACTCTGGACCAGAGTGGACCTGGAAGCAATGGCAATGAAGGGATGCTCCGCATTCCCCAAAGCCCCAGCATCACTGGAACCTCACCATCAGATTGTTTAGTGTCATATCCAGGACACTCTTTGGGGGGAGGTCTTATCCCTCAGCAGAGATGCAGTCGGTGTATTCTACAGCCTCAGCCGATTGGGTAACAAAAAATTATTATTATTATTATTATTATTATTATTATTATTATTATTATTATCTCCTTTAGAGTTTTTCATATCAGCATTATCTGATGGTCTTACACAAGTGTTTGAGGGACAGCAAATCTCCTCAAGTCTCTAGGACTCTTCTCAGTATTCTGGTCGATCTCAATAACACAGTAGTTCGGATGGTCTCCACTTATTTCCCCGTCAGTCAGTCCCTTTATTAATCCTTTGGTGACTGCACCAATCACAATTGCTATAAACGTCACTTTCATGATCAACAATTTTTTCACTTTCCGAGCAAGGTCGAGGTATTTATTCTTCTTTTCTCTTTCTTTTAATTTTGCTCTGTGGTCAGCCGAAACAGCAAAGTCCACAATTCTGCAATTTCACTTTTTTTTTATTATTATAAAGTTTGGTCGTCTGGCTGACATTAGGTGATCCGTTTGTATGTCAAAATCCCAAAGGATTTTGTATTTCATTCCCCAGGCCAAATTATTGGTTGTGCATAAACCATTTGTTCGTATGGCAAAATTTGAATTTATCATTATTAAGAAAGAAAAATTACCTTAAACCTTAATTGTGTATAAAATTATTACTATTTGATAGGAATACTTGATATCTTACAATTGTGTGAAAACAAATGATTATAGACAAATAAAAAAGGGCAATTTTTAGAAGTACTGGAAATATAGTCACGATTGCAATGAAACATTTCGTAATGAATCAAATTTGGCATTAAATCACCCAAAAGAAGTTGATAATAACGAATGAACCATTAAAGCAAACAAACACTTTAACATCTTGTTTGTGTCAAGATTAAATGCAACTGACAAGGAACCCAAAAATCTGAGATTCCATTTTAATCACTTGAAACCGGATTATTTTTAGCTATTATTCTTAAGTCTACTCTGACCTGAAATGGTAGTACCTGTGAGAGAAATTAAGAAAATATAGAACGTTTAAGTAAAAGTCATGCCGAAGAACCAGGAACATCAACTCGAAAACATTCTTGGCAGCTAGGTCCTTTAAAGAATTACATTTCTTCCCATATAAGAGTCAATTATAGCAAGAATTAAAACCAATAAACTTTCAAGAACTATTTTCTTTTTCTATAAACTTTCGACAGTTAGACTCGGTGTGGATGTAAAAAATGGATTAACGACTTTCCTAAGCGTATTAGCGACCAGTGAAACTTAAATTGCTTCGTCCAAAATTCAAACTTTAATCGCTGTCATCCTTGCAGAAGGTTAGTAGTGGTACTATTTAAGCCTTATCTGGAGGTTCGCTCTTTCCCCAATGGTATTAGTCCGAAAGAGAACATAATAGCGCTACTTGAATTTGAACTCGCTAACTACGCAGTCACATCCCAGCACTTTATCCACTACGCCAGGGGATTTGTCTCTAATATAAAAGTGAACTTTGAGCTCATTTTAAAATCTGCTATTTAAGGAATTGTTTGCTCTTGCTTTGTAGCCACTGTGAGCAGAAGTCCAAGTAAACATTATATCATCAAATCTATATGGAATGTCAATTGTTTAAACACCAAACTAAAAACATGAGTAGATTTTTTTCTTTGCTTTTGTTATTTTTTTTTTTTTTTTCTATTTCTTATTATTTTCTAATTTCTTTTTCTGTGATTTCAACGCTGAACACATGTCCGCAGTTAATATTCGCACTGACAGACACGAAGTACTAATTAAAATATTTACAGTTTGGCGGGAAAGAGGTTCAGAAAGACATTTTCATTTTTGAAGAGCGCGAAACTGCTATTCGTAATGTTATCTCAACTACTTCTATTGTTATGACGAAATGAAAAAATAGCAGAAATTAATGAGAGGTTAACAGCGAGCAAAGAAGTAGAAGAAGACTGCGTAGTCGCCACTCAAGGGAAAAAGAATGTGAAGAGAATAAAAGAAGCAGTGATTTATGCGCTGATTGGACAATAGGAAGAAGTAATTATTATAGCAGTGTTGTACCATTAAAATGCATTGATGAAGAAAGAACTCCATTCTTAAAGACTAATAGAAGAATGGTAAGTTAGAGGATGATTAAACGATTAATTTAAGAATACAATATACTTGTCATCTGTCTCCTTCTGACAGTAGGGCTTAGAATATACCTACTGAATCTCCTGCAGACGGAAAAGACCCCATCCCTAAAAAAGAAAGGATGTCCTACGAATGATTCTAAATTGCATTCGTTTCAAAGTCTTCAGTTCTACATCTCTAGAGAGCGTGGGATCACCTTTATTTTTTTCATTGTTCGCCGATCGACTTTGACCTGGAGTGGTAGTGTCTGTTATAATCTCATCCATGGGTCGAATAGATCTATTTGAAAATTTGTAAAGATTAATCAAATTTCGGCATTAAATTGCCCAAAAGGAGTTGAAATGCCGTTGAACAAATATTCTACACCAAAACAAAGCGTAGTGGTATTTAATAGACAGATACTGTTGACTTCGATTGAAACAAGCGATGAGAAAGTTTGTATTTTGAATTTTAGCTGGTATCTGGAGCTCTAGGTAGTGTGGATTACTCGTTTATTACCATAACTCCTAGGTCCACTCTCATCTGAAATAAGTCAATAAATCATCTGAAGATCGATGATTTTAACGAGAAACATCTATGTAAAATGAAGCCAAAAAGATAAGAAAGAAGGCGTCATTTCTTGCATGATTGATTTTAACGGCATGTCTGCTTGTATTCGATTATTTTATGCCTACAGGTTAGGGAATCCTGTTCATTTTAAGGACCTATTTACAGTTTTTGTGTTGTTGTTTCTTTTCTTTTTTTGTACAAGGACCATATTCGATATATTTTCTACCCAGACCATATTCTATATATTCGTATTTTGTACACCGACTGTAGGACCTATCAAATATGAATATGGTTTAAACTGGTCTACTTGACCCATTGATGGGATCCTAACAGGTAATACCACTTCGAGTCATGGTTAACCAGAGAATTATGGTAAATAAGGGATACTCCAGACTCACCGCACTCTCCAGAATTGTAACCTTACCATCAGATACAATTTCATATCCAGGATACCTCTTTGGTGCAGCGTTTCATCTTCTCTGCTTGAGATAGTCAGGTTATTCTAATCCTCGAGAGCGGGGCAGTGTTATTTTCAACCCTCCCCCCAAGAACCACAATTCAACAAGGGGGGGGGGAATTTAGTACAAATTGAAGTCTACCAGGTAAAGTAAATGGTAATTTGTAACCCAGTAGAACTTATCACATATTACTAGGAAAGTAAAGGAGCATTGCAGAGTATCCCCCCATTGCCCTGAGATGTGACGAAGAGAATTAATCAGTATACACCGCCACTGAATCCCAAATAGATTATGAGACACATCCATTCATTTATCCAGCTGTTAATTGCTACTAAATAATCTATTTTATGTGATTTTGAATGCTAAGTTTTGTGTAGATTGACAGCAGATTATCTTACAACAAAGCCCAACTTTAAAAAGAAGAGAAAAAACGGAGTAAATGCTATGTGCATATAATTAATGGTGAAAAATGTTCATAAAATGTGTCACGTCGTATTTTAAATTCAGAATCAAGAGTAAAGAAAACATAAAGAATGAGTTCAGGTAAAAAAAAAAAAATTTAAATGAGTCTCTGATTTTTGTGTGAAAGCCACACGCCATATTGGTATTAGTGAGTAAACTGCACGACTAAATGTCGTCCATCTTCATTGATGACGTCAGCGATTTCCTGTCAAAGCGGAAGTAATGGGCCGATACTAAACAACGTACACCATGTTTTCTGGTGGCCAACAAAAGAGACTGAATCGGTATCCCACCCAACAAACACAAAAAAAGGCGAAAGAAAGAGAAGAGAAAAGAAAAGAGAAGAAAAAGGAGAAAATAAATAAATAAAGTGATACGTTCAGCTCCGGAGGAAGCCCCAGAATAATAATTAAAGAATATTAGGATTTGTCAGAATAGGCATTCTTTTATTCTGTTATTCTCACGCACATAAAAAAACTTTTTTTTTTTTAAATTTTACTTAATTTTTGTGGATGTATCTTTTTATTTAATGCATCTATTTGTCATATCAAATCACAGTGGTACGGAAACATATAAGTTCTCTCTCTCTCTCTCTCTCTCTCTCTCTCTCTCTCTCTCTCTCTCTCTCTCTCTCTCTCTCTGCATCTATATATATATATATATATATATAGAGAGAGAGAGAGAGAGAAAGAGAAAGAGAAGTGAATAGAGAGAGAATAAATATATTCTGAGAGACAGAGAGACAGAGAAAAAGAAAGAACAGAGAGACAGAGATCAGAGAAAGGATATATAGAGAGAGGATAGAAAGAAAGGACTGAAATAGATAGATAGATAGATAGATAGATAGATAGATAGATAGATAGATAGATAGATATTCTCTTTCCATTCTTTCTCTCTATCTTCATTCCCTCTCTCTGCATATATATATATAAAGTTAAGAAAGGATATATATATATATATATATATATATATATATATATATATATATATATATATATCCTTTCTTTACTTTCTGCTTGTCAATCCCCCTTTCTCTCTCTCTCTCTCTCTCTCTCTCTCTCTCTCTCGCTCTCTCCTCTTTATATATCAATCAATATCTATATCCTCCTTCCATCAGCCTCCCCTCTCTCTCTCTCGCTTTATCTACCTATCCTCCACTCTTTTCTCGCAATCATCCCATTTCTATCATCTATGTATCTTATATCTCTTCTCTCTATCTTTTTCTATCCTCTCAGTATTTCTGTATCCCTGTTTCTTCTCCGTATTCTCCTCTCCCTCTCTCTCTCTCTCTCTCTCTCTCTCTCTCTCTCTCTCAATGTCAATCCACTATTCTCTATTCTCCTCTTCTCTTTATCTATATCCCCCCTCTATTTCTCTCGTTTTATTACACTTGGTAACTCTGTTGCTACTCCAACGCTAGGAGAAGTCAAGATTAATAATTATTATTCATATGAAGGGGTTTAAAATCAAATAGTCTATGAAATTATTGATGGATTTGCAATTAGTTATAAATATTTAGGTATTATATACATTTACTACAAACTGAAATTGCCACCCACGTAGAGTTAGTGACTAAGACTTGGATCGAAATTGATTATAATGACTGTAAAATTATCTATTAGTAATCATAGTGAAGCATATACATATTTGCAATCAAACAAACACAACGAGACAAACGGACAAATCAACCCATTTGACTGGGGCAATAGAATACACCGTTTGTATCTCTGACAAGGGTAAAACCTTCCTACCAACGAGTGTCCTGGTTATGACACTAAACAATTTGATAGTGAGACCGCACTAATGCTGGAGCTTTGGGGAATATGGAGAATATCTTCATTGCCATTGCGGCTATGTAGCACCTATTTTTAAGTCAAATATAATTGTTTGACATTCAAACTCTGTACAAACAAATGACTTATGCTAAATTGAATGGTTAGAACTAGAACTGTTTGACCCTTTAACTCTGTGTAAACAAATCACTGATGTTTAAATGAATTGTTAATGATATATAGCAATATTTGGAATCATTTAACTGTGTGCAAACGAATGAGTTGTACAGAATAGAATTATTTGTGTTAAATAACAATACTTGAAACTCTTTTACTGTGTGTCTTAATTGAATTATCGGTATAACATAGCAATACTTTCCCTGTGTGCAAATGAATGTATTGTGTTGAAATGAATTATTAGTTCAAGATAACAATACTTCCACTGTGTACAAACAAATGATTCATATTGAATAGAATTATTTGTGTTATATAGCAATACTTGAAACCATTTAACTGTGTAGAAACCTTAGTAATTCTAGTGCACAAACAAAGTAGTTCTAACTCCTTTTATAATGAAATTATCTACAAACTATGTGGGCCAACAAATGACTGATGTTAAATTGCGACTGTTATTTAGCAATAATTGTAACCGATTATAGGCGTGCAAAAAAAAAGAACTCATTTTAAAATGTTATCAACAAAACGTGTTTACAAATCGTATGTATTTAATAAATCTGTATTAACAGGATTTGGTATTAAATAACCTATAATGGTTGATATGCCATAAAACCAAACTAAACTTACAAACAAATGTTGTTTTTTTTTCAAAAATCCGTTCTACTTATTCGATTTTCGTAAGCAAATATTTATTCTAAAACATCTCCTATGCTTTGATACTTGCCCACTTCTGATTTAATACAAAAATTAGATGTACATATCCATCGTCCAATGGATTATGAGATAATAGTCAAATATGAAAGAGGTTGGTTGGTTGGTTGTGTTTTATTGTAGGTTATTTAATGTCAAATCCAGCTTATACATATTTATAAAATATCTATGATTTGTAAACGAACAGTACGTGGATCACATAATTTTTAAACGATCCATTGATCCATTTTTCACACGGTTAAAAGAAAATAGTTTTATTTGAACACAGTTAAATGCTTCCAAGACTTGCCATGTAATACTTATAATACAACTTGATATCAGCCATTTGTTTGCACACAGTTAAATGGTTCAAGTTTAGGAAACGTTTAAATATTTCTATTTGACTCTCAGATGGGATCCTAACAAGAACTACCACTCCTAGTCAGAGTAGACCTGGAAGCAATGGCTATGAAGGTGTACCCCACATTTCCTAAAGCTCTGGGTCTGGAGCTTCACCATCAAATCGCTTAGTATCATACAGAAGACACTTGTTTTATTTGATCCAATGGGAGCTTAACAGATACTACCAATCCGGGGCATAGTGGACCAGAGAGTGATGACATTGAAGGGGTACTCTATTGTCACTTCCTAACTATAACTATATGCTCCTTTTAAAAAATCCCGAAATTGCATGTCTGACCGCCTCTCGATCCTATAACGATATTTCTTATGATTGACCTCGTGTCGGTTACATAGCCGAGTTACAAGATAGCTGTTTGTGGTAGGCGGTCCTACTTCCATACACAAGCTGACCAATGTCACAAATCCTTTATTTATTCCATTTTTAAACAACGTATATTTTATAATCTTTGTTCTCTGTGAAAAATTTACACTAAACGGTCATAAACAATAATTGTTACGGTAAAAGTTAATTGGATTTGATAGAAAAGACAATGTACATTACAAGATATGAAAAGAATTGATTAAAAAACAATACAATATTTACTATATACATAATTATATATGGAAGATCCATTCACAAACACAATCCTCAATGGTGAATTTATTCAATAATAAAAGATTTAAGAATACTAATTTACTTAAGACCAGTTGCAAATGTAAGAGTTAAGATATTTACAAGACAAATTTTCAACACCCTTCTTTCTCTTTCTCTTTCGCTTTCTCTCTCTCCCTCCCTCTCTTATATATATATATGTTTCTCTCTTCTTGTCACTGTTTTTCTCTCTCTCACACACATACACACACACACACACTCTCTCCCTCTCTCTTTTATCTCTTTCTTTCTCTTTTATATCTCTCTTGATATCCACCATTCTCTGTCCTTTATCTATCTCTCTATCACTCTATCTATCTATCCTCGCTGTATCTGCCTCATTCAGACTGCCTCTCTCTCTCTCTCTCTCTCTCTCTCTCTCTCTCCCTCTCTCTCTCTCTCTCCTTGTCCTCCACCTCTCGATCCTCCTCCTCCTCTTTCTCTCTCTCACTTTTATTTTTCTCTCTCTCAATATATATATATATATATATATATATATATATCCTCTATTCTTTCTCACACACTCTAACACACTATCTCTCTCTCTCTCTCTCTCTCTTTCTCTCTCTCTATCTATCTATCTATCTATCTATCTATTTACGCTCTGTATCCACATCATTCTCACTAGTTCTCTCTTTTTCTTTCTATCTCTCTCTCTCTCTCTCTCTATATATATATATATATATATATATATATATATATATATATTACCCTCTATTACCCTCCGTTTCTCTGTTGCTACTCAATCGGCGGTATCAATTTATAATGATTCTTTGAATGAAGAGTTTTAAAATCAAATAATGTATGAAATTATTAATGAGTTCACATTTAGTTATATATATATATATATATATATATATATATATATATATATATATATATATTCATTTAATCCAATTTTGTATTTGCACTGGAAAGATACATCTGCAATAGTTCAATTAAGAATGAAACAAAGAATTATCTTAAATGCAATACACAGCAGCGGTTGCAAGAAAAGATCTGCCCTCTAAAAATAGTGCCAGATATTCTAAATTTTACTTACTTTTCTTTTTTTTAAGCTATTAAAAATTCTATCTAAATAGAATATGATGATGAAATAGTTTTACTTGTCTAATCTACATAGAAATGGAAATTGTAAGAAAATATTATTCAATTCGTTTTCGAACAAAGTACTGCTATGCAACAATTGGATTTGAGTCGCTGAAATTAGTAGACTGGTTCTAATAGACTAGAAGGCTGCAATATCTCTTCTACTGAAAGTGATGTCAACACCGAATCAAGGCGTAGACTGTTATTGATAGGTCATCGATCATATGGAAATCTAATATCTCAGATAAAATAAAACGGGAATTCTTTCAAGATGTATCTATATCAATGCTACCATATGGATGCACCATCTGGACTGTTACAAAATACATGGAGGAAAAACTAGATGGGAACTACCAAAAAAATACTATATGCTGTTCTGAACAGATCCTGGAAGCAACACCCAATAAAACAGCAACTGTACGGCCACATAACTCCCATTCAAGTAAAGCGAAGAAGACATGCTGGCTTACTAAGATGTCGCAGTCTAACACGTTAGGCACTACATCAAGATAAGGTCAGCCTATGGTATATATATATATATATATATATATATATATATATATATATATTACAAATAATCCAAGTATGACATACATGCTCAAAAGTAACGTTCTCTTATGGACATGCCAGTGATAGTCGACCAACAAGTACTTACATACATCAACTCTGTGTGAACACTAGATACAGTCTAGAAGACCAACCAGGAGCGATGGAGGATAGAGACGGATAGTAATTGAAAGTCAGGGAACTCTGTGCTGTAAGTACGGCTCGATGATAATGATGATGATTAAGAAATTTGAGAGCTGTCCACAGAATATCTAAAATTTTGTTGGCGGCTCAGTTATGTTCTTTTAGAATCAAACCATTTGAAATACAAAATCCCTATGCAAATGCTTTTAAACATTTTAAACATTAAACGTTTAGTCCAGGTAATCTGTGAGTAATATTTAGTCGACACAGGCCAAATTTGCAGCAACTTGAGTTTAGTAGGACCACACGTTCTGCATATCAGAAGTTCACAAAAAAATACAGACCGAACGTAGTTATTTCGCGATTTTCTCAAAATCGGCAAAGGTTCTAGAGACACTAGATTATTATTTTATTTGTTTTATTTTTCAGTGATTCAATTGTATTCCAAATATACAACTGATACAATAAGGTGAAATTGTTGAGCAGAACTTGAAATTCTTGTTCGAATAAATAGTCTTCATAGTTTCAATATTTTGCAACAAATACAATGCAAGAACACACACACACACACACACACACACACACACACACATAGTCTGTCTGAGGGGGGGCATATATATGCTCCCTACCCCGCTGGTTGAGCACTCAAGTGGGGAATTTACCGGCTACCCCATTAGCTGAAACGCAATTGCTCTTCTCATGAATTGAGCGCTCCCAATAGCCGATAACGTATATGTAAAAAGTTATACGTAAAAATTCCTTCACAAAGGCAGAGAACGACGATGGCTCTGAGTTAAGATATCCAAATGACTTTACGTCAGTCCGGTTTCGATCCCAGGTTGACGCAAGCCACGCTGAAGAGTTGTGATACAATGAAACAGTCTGTCTGGATTATAATGCGTACGTGTGCGCGCGCATTTCTTTTTTTATTATTATATCATACGGTATAATATTGTATTTTATGTATATATATTTGCTCTAGAATTTAAAAGGCAGTTTACTTTCTTTTCTTTAACATAATATCCAAGATAATGCCACAGACACACAGACAGAGAATATATATATATATATATATATATATATATATATATATATATATATATTTCAATTAGAATAAAAATCAAGCCTGGTTAAATTGTTATTATACATTTATTTCAGCGAAGAATATAATTATGCTCTTCGTCTCATCAGATGACTCCACACATTTAATTTGAGGTTGAAAAACAGCAAAAATGGATTACAGTCTATATACGGGTATGAAAATAAAGAAGAAAAAAAGAAATACCTATATAAATTAATTTTTCAAGCGAAAGCAAAGGGGTTAAAACAATAAAATATTAGAAAAATTAAGTAGCCGACGCTGACTGGATATATATATATATATATATATATACTGACCTTGTGTTACAGCCTGTTCATTCTTAGGGGTTTGGTAATTACAATGTAGCTGTCATAATTAGACTTCGAATCTGTCTCATCAATTAAATTTGCTAAGACGGTACAAACGCCTTTAAAGTGTTGTATATTGACCTACGACCCGGCCGGGCTGTCAAAATAGGAAATGCACCTATGTAAATAACTGGTGCGTCCGGTCGATCAGGATATTATAACCTTGACCGTGGATATGGTGAATGAGTGCGAAATTGTGACGCCCACAAGAAGGTTGGCGTTGAACTGTAATATAACCCAGTGAAGACAGGAATTCAGACAGTTTGGAGACCAGACCAGTTGGTGATAAGATGCGGTAGAGAAAACCAGCACCCAGAGAGGCTGGGCCCCTCGGTCCCCGGTTGAGCAGCCCAGGAGAACGGGAAAGAAACGCTGATGGCCATAAGAGTGGGGGTCAGTATGTTGCAGTTCTGTTCGGTCTCTAATTCCTTCTCACACACAACCCTTTCAATAAAGTGAGAGGTATATTTTTCTAAGAACTGTGTCGCTCGTCTTTATTGTGTCGTCGTTATGAGTGCATGCATGCATATGTGTTTGTATAGTTGGTCGTGGTCATGGTAGTAACTATACAACTAAAGTCGAAGAAAACCAATAAAACAAATCATACCTTCCGCAGAAACACTTCATGTTATATTTCAACCAGATCTGCCGGTGCACATCCAAAAGTTTATGCAATGCAATCTGAAGATTTATCATGATGAATGTAAACTACAAAAGTTCAATAGGCCTTTTGAACCAGTTCTACTCAATATTCTTAGTAGACGTTTGGCATGTTATTCAAAGCATATTAGCCTACCAAGCACACTTTCTGTTACAATTTGCCCTAGGTATTCGGAAAAATTACCAAACAGTAAATGTCACAGATTTTGTCGATCGAACATGGAGTTCGTTCCTGACTGGTTTTTCCAAACTTCTGAACTTACGCCATTCTAAACTTTGGAAATTATAACTTTCATATATCGTTACCTTTATAGTGAGTTTACGTTAGTTTGGGCGCTTTACTCTTGTAGCCTTGTATAAGACCAAGCGAATCTAAGTAAAATCAAAATCAGACATGATAGAAGGCTCCTATCGCTCTTGGGATTTGTACACAACTAGTAGATGGTCTGCAGCAAAAAAAGAAAACCAGTTTTCATTAAACGGAAATTGAATCATGTCGTCTTTTGAAGGGCGACAATTTTATCGTTCCACCCTGGAAAGACCATAGTTCTTTTAAATCTATCTACCTACCAACCTCTCTCTCTCTCTCTCTCTCTCTCTCTCTCTCTCTTTGTTACATAGACAGAAAGAAATTTATCATACGTATATAGATGATCTATAAATCAACCTATCTATCTATCGTAAGTATGTGTAAACCATGAGAAATGCACACACACACACATACACTCCCACACACACACACACACACATATATATATATATATATATATATGGAACACCTCTGCATGAGAGGAATGCATCACAAGGTCAATTTTTTAATTAGGTTTAACAGGTTATGATAGATAGATAAATATAAATAGATAAAAATAGATAATGGTAAATAGCTGTAGACTATTATATATATATATGTATATATATATGTGTGTGTGTGTGTGTGTGTGTGTGATAGTTTACGCATATTTGCGATAGGTAGATCATCTGTATTCGTTTGTTTGTGTCTATGATTATAAATATCCTCCTCTCCTCTCTCTCTCTCTGAGTCTGTCTTTCTCTCTCTCTCTCTCTCTCACACACACACTCTCTCTCTCTCTTTGAGTGTATATGTGTATGAGTGTTATATATATGCACACACGCGCGCGCACACCCTCTCTTTTGATTTTTCATTTTTTAGAGATTAATTTTTTATCAACCGGACATTGGCCTAACGGTTAGAGTGTTCGCCAATGGCCCGGTAGACCTGGGTTCAATCCCAGGTCGAGTCATACCAAAGACTCAAAAAATGGTATTTGATGCCTCCTTGCTTAACACTCAGCATTATAAGGTACGGATCAAGGGTAAAGTGGAGCAATCCAGGGAAAGGAGTAGCGCCCTCCCCTACACCTAGGTGTAGTAAGCTATCGAAAAGGGAGCCTTCGGGTCACCCTCGACTATGGTCGCCAACTTTTTTATCAACGCCACTATTCTCTTTCGCTGACACCGTTCAATTTTTCAACGCTTGCTCTGTTCACCGCCACTCTTATAAAGGAATAACTCTCTCTCTCTCTCTCTCTCTCTCTATCTATCTATCTCCCTTCATGCTCATGTCGTCTCTGTCACACTCTCCCTTACCCTCATCAACATAACACCCTAATCTTAACATCACCACCTCATCATTCACTTCATCAGTCACTCTACTTCAGACACCTTCCACCCTCATCTCGAACCCGGACCGATGGATAGAATAACCGGAGTCGACTTCCGAGAAAGAGACTAGCTATCTACGGTAACAACGGCCGGGCCCCGTTTCGGCTATTTCCGGTGCTAATGCTAGCCATCGGAGCCAATGGATTTCTTTTGCGGAAGCTATTCCTGATGGCGGCGAAGGGCACGGAAGACATATTGGCCGGAAGTGCACCCAGCAGATTCTATGGACACCGGAAGTCGTTCTTGTGCGTTCCACTGTGGATGGTTGCTATAATTTATATGCGATGCTCCAGTGATGAGGATGCTAACCAAGGCTGCCGTCATCACCTTTGCTTTCGTTGTTGCTCGAGAATACAGGAAGTGGAATTATGAAGTAAGGAAGGAATTGAGAAAAAGAGTAGTATGGAAAGATAAAATGGTTAGTTGACAACAAATAAAGAGAGAGATTTTAAGAGAGAAGGTGGGGAGAGAAAAAAGATACTTTGATGAGTTTGGAGAAAGAGTAATGGGAAAGAAAGAAGAGAAAGAGAATTGGACAAACGTTGTTTTCTTGTTTTTTTTTAATGAAGGACAAAAAAAATCATAAAGATAAACGATAGGCTCATGAATAAAAAGAGAGAGAGAGAATAAAAGTAATCAAATAATTATAGTTTAATGGTAAATCAAACTTCCTGGGTTATTTAATGCTAAAACTATCTTTGTAGAAGAACAGTAGTGGAGCTATTTAACGCCTAGCAAGGGGGATAAGGGGGTCTATACAATTCCCAAGTTTGTTTTGGTTTCTTTGTTTAATGGCATATCAACATTCGTGAGTTATTTAATGCCAAAGCCATTCTTGTTGGAGAATAATTGTGGTACTGTTTTATTAATATTTGGAGGGAATGAGGGTCAATACCTTTCCCGAGAGTATTAGTCCAAAATAGATCATTATAGCGCGATTGGAGTTCGAACCCACTTATAAAAATGTGGCAGTCCAGCATGTTAGCTACTAAGCCTCGTGGACTCCCTTCTTTCAAGGGTATTAGTCCGAAAGTGAACGTAATTGTGCGACTTGAGTTCGAACTCACTACGATGTTGCAGTCCAGAACGTTAGCCACTTCATCACGAGGACTACCTCACCTAAAAAAATTAAGGAATAAGAGAGTAAAAAGGAGAGTCGGAAAAGGGAAGGGTTTGAGTAAATCTGATCGACAAAAACATTGGAAAAGGCGGGCGCTTTAAAAAGAAACAATGGATGAACGAATAGAGAGGGGGGATTATCTAAAAATAGAAATAAAAAGAAGATATATATATATATATATTAAAAAGAAAACGAATGGATAACATGGTTACGAGTTGTCAAAAATTCATTGGGAGAGAAATGAAGAAACTCATAATTTTCTTTCTTCTAAAGAAATCGTTAATGGATTCCAACGCATACAAGATTGGTTATTTTGATAATGATACTTTTGCTTTTTCGTACCTCAAATTTACTTTGATGTTTGCAGTTTATCTGAAGATTTAATCTGGAGTTCAAAGTTGAGAAAAATATATTAATTCATAATTTTATTTACAGGATTTAACAACTAAAAAATCAAAACTTCTTTTAGTCTTTCATTTCCTTTTATATGTTATTCCTTCTTTATTTTTCTTCTTATTTTTTTCCTTTGCTGTCTCTTTCATTTTCATTAATATAGAAGTTATTTCTTTTTCGTATGCCTTCCTCATTGCTCACAATTTCTCTCATTCGCACTCTTCCCTCCAATACACACACACACACACACACACACACACACACACACACACACACACATATATATATATATATAAAGAGAGAGAGAGAGAGAAAGAAAGATAGATAAATCGATACTGAAGTTGATAGATAGATAGATAGATAGATAGATACTGAAGTTGATAATATATATATATATATATATATATATATATATATATATATATATATATGTGTGTGTGTGTGTGTGTGTGTGTGTGTGTGTGTGTGTGTGTGTGTTATCAACTTTAGCATATATCTATCTATCTAACCTTCTCTCTCTCTGTCTCTCTGTCTCTGTCTCTGTCTCTCTCTCTCTCTCTATATATATATATATATAGAAAGAGAGAGAGAGATAGTTATTGAAGCTGATAATATATACAGACACTGAGTTAGTAAATTAGCTGAAGGCTGTTATATATATATATATATATATATATATATATATATATATATATATATATATATATATATATATAGTATTATTTGGTCCAGTTAAACCAGAGTTGGGAGTAATTCCTTCAGGACAAGAAAATCATTCAGGAGCTGAACATTTAAATTTTCCTGGTAGAGAGCTCAATGCAATATTTCTTTAAAGAAAAAACCAAAGACCGGTTATTTTAGGATTATAAATCTATTTCCATCCTGTTTTTCAGTTTCTGGTGTGAACCAAAAACACGAAGAAAAATATGACAGGACTTCTTCAGATCCAATGGATAAATAAAACAGTATAGACACGTCAGGTGGGGGAGGGGAAGGGATTAAAAGAGTTATCTCCTCGTTTTATTGAACTTTCGTTTTTTATTTACCTATTTATTTTATTTTCAAAATTCTTCCGTCAGTTATATTTATGGTAATTTAACTTTTTTATTTATTTATTGAATTTATTTTATTTTCATATTAAGTTCGATAATTAACTTTTAAGAAAAATATTAATGCTTATATTAATTTCGATACTATTTATTTAGCTACCTATTTTTTCCTTGTGTGTATATTGGATACGTTTTTTGTCTGGTTTCACTATTTTTATCTTTAAAAAAATTTTTTTTTTTTAGTTTAAATTTTGTCTTATGTCTACACCTAGCAATTAATTCACTTCTCTTATTTAATAACTTATCAGGAAATTTATGTGTCAAAATATGTATTTTCTCTTCTACCGTCAAAACTATTTGGAGCATTTGATTTTTTCAAAATAGACCATTCTATCTCAGGGGTTAATCCTTTGTTTTTTAAACACCAGAATTGTTTCGATAGTGCCGTATGGTGTTTTAGGTGTTCGTGGGAGAAGGTAAATTTATAGTTGGAATACCTCTCCTTCCATTTCGTGGGCGTCAACGAAACTGAAAAACAGGATGGAAATAAATTTATAATCCTAAAATAACCGGTCTTTGGTTTTTTCTTAAAAAAAAGATATATATATATATATATATATATATATATATATTTGTTTGTTCAAAATATAGTTGCCCAGTCGGCTGAATTGTTTAATATAGAACTATTTTGACATTTAACCGTGGGTAAACAAAATTCTGCACTTAAACTAAACTGAATTAGCTGAATCAGCACTATTTGAATAAACTGAGTAGCTTGAAATAGAAATGTTTTTGACAATTAAATTGTGTACTCATGTTAAACTGAATTGTTTGAAATAGAATTGGCTATTTGCATAAAAATGTATTTGGCGTTAAATCAAAAGGTTATAAATAAAAGGTTGACATGCCATAAAACCAACCAACCAAACAAACAAACAAAAAAGGGGAATATGATAATATTTTTTTTATTGATTGTACAATTCTTCCACCCTCTGCTCATTATCCTTACTTAGATTGTGAAAATAAATCATAAATCAACGATAGATATGGTAATTTATTAAGACTACCTAGTTTGGCACAGGGTCAAAAATATGAGATACGCAGTGAATGTTAAACTTTTTTTTTCTATTTGCCTATCTCGTTAATTATTAGGCTATTCGAAGCCCCCTAGATTATTACATTTGCAACAAGGTCTCAATTACAGATCTCCCAGTCAGGATTGGAATCATTACTTTGTGGTAAAGGATTTCCATAACCAAATAGCTAAAACCATGATGAAACTAAACAGCAAGTATGAGACACGGGAAAAACATTTTTAATCCTCTAAAACAAGTCATTTACTTCTTAGTTAAGCCGAGAACTTATCACCACCTCCTCACATAACTAAATACATATTTAGTCTTGTGAATGTTTTCACTACTCATTAAATAGCTTTATTTACGAACTCCTCTCCTTCATTTTATATAATTGATCACTACGCGCCCCAGGCACGATACTAGAAATCTAAAAGAAATAGTGTGATGAATAATATTGTCAGCTGTAAAATAAAAGAAAATATTGTTCAAAGATGGACAACAAATTTAAACAATTGACAACATTGAAAAATTATCGGTTGAAGATATTTTACCGATCGAATAGTTGGGTACTAGAACTAAAACACGGACAATTGTGAATCAGGTTACATCTTAGAATAAAGATGAAGAGATTTTGTGTGTTTGAATGTTCGAGAGAAGGATAAAATAGTTAAGGCAGCAATTTCGACTGAGAAGAAAGAAATAAAGAAAGAAAATGACATTTGTTTAAACGGCTTCGTTGTTGGGATAGCATCTCCTACTTCCGGTAATGGGTATAGTTGTGAGTTATACTTTAAAAAATGAAATAGGAAAAAAGCGAAGATAATGAAAAGTTTTTATCAATAAAAAAGAAAAAGAAGGTAGTGGTAGTGTTACATTTGTGGTCTGGGGCACCTCTTGTGGAATAATGGCTAGCAAGCTAGACTAACAAACCCTTACGAGGGAGTTCGAGTCTCATTGGATGCCCCATTTATACGGCCTTGTGCCATATCTCAACCAAACGCTTTGTAAATTACTACAATTGTCGTCTGCTGAGGAATTATATTTTTTATTTTTAGTAAAGACTTAAAATGAAAAAAAAAATTAACTTATTCTTTTTTTGGTTTATTCTTCTTCATTCTTCCTACTTCGTTCAACTAATCCTACTTTCCTTTCTCACTATTCTTTTCCTCTTATTTCTTTTTTTTTTTCTTTCTTTCCTTTTTTTATACCTTTTTTATACTTTTTTCTTTCCTTATCTTCATTTCCTTGCCAATTTTTTTCCTTTCTTCCTACCTTCCTTCCTTTCTTTCTTTCTTTCTTTCTTTCCTTTTTTCTTTGTTTCTATCTTATTTACCTTTTCACCTCTCTCTCTTTTTTCTTTTTCATTTGCTTCCCTTTCCTATCTTACTTAACTTCTTTACTTCTTTATCTCTTTCTTTCTTTTTTCTTTTGTTCCTTATCTTATTTTCCTTCCTCATTTTCTTTCTCTCTTCTTTTCTTTATCATTCTCATTGTTCTTTCTTTCTTTCTTTCTTTTCCGCCTCTCTTTCTCTTTCTTTCTTTTCCTTTCTTATTGTTAATTTCCTTTCTTTTTTCTTTCCATTTCCTTTCCCATTTCCTTCTCCGCTTTCTTTTTTCTTTCTTTCTTTTCTATTCTAATTACTATCTTTCTTTCTTTCTTTTTTCTTTCTTTTCTTATTTTCTTTTTTTCTTTTCTTTTTCAATTGTTCAATTTCTTTCTTTCTTTCTTCATTTATTTATTTACTTCCCTTTCCTTTCCTATTTTTATGTTTCTTTTTTCTTTTCTTTTTTATTCCTTCCTTCCTTCCTTCCTTCCTTCTTTTTTTCTTTCTTTCTTTCTTTCTTGCTAGCTTGCTTTTCATCGTCTTTCCTCATATCCGATGTATCTTTAAATGTGTAGAACTTGCTACCAGTTTTACACTCCGGTTATTTAAATCTTTCTTCTTCTTTTATCTATTTATTTGATTATTTCATTTACCCTTGAATTGTACTTTGATATGATCTGCATTAAGCAACAGCGAAATCAGAAAGTAAATAATGAATGCAATTTAAAGGTTGGCTTTGATGATGAATTTAACAGTGACAATCATATTTTATCTATTGTATGGAATACAAATGGAATGATTGACTAGATGATAAGAAATCTTATTTCGAGAAAGGCAAATGTTTTTAAAATATCTAAAACCCTAATATGGAATATTGAACTCAGGCCTGTGCTCCAGTGTCTAGACATGGAAATTGGAGTGTAATATTGAGATTGAAGAGCATAAAATGAATAGTAACAAAAATAACAAAAAGACAAAAATATTACAGTTACTGTGAGAGATTTTAAAAATTAGGATTAACTACTTTATAAGAAAGAAGAATAAGCGGTAATCTAACAGAAATTTTCAAAATAATGGAATTTTTAACAGAGTAGACATTTTTTTTAAATATTCCTCCTCGAATTAGAAATTTGCTGTCAAGACAGATTTCAAAAACTAAGTCAACTAATCAATCGGATTTTTTTCGGCTTATTTTTTTTTAACAAATTGAAGTTTCAGATCAAAAGAAGCAGAAATTTTAAACAATTGATGAAATGATTTCAGAAATAATGACATGAAAAAGAATTTAAGGGGAAATTTTTGGGAACTCTCGGATCAATTATTTTAGAATTTGATTAGTTTTTAGATATTCTATTAACAGTATATATGCTCTGTGCAAAAATTCTATTTCATAAGGTCAATGTGAGAAGATAATTAAAAGAGGAGAAGCTCCAGGAAGCATTACAAATTAATAATAATAATAATAATAATAATCAAAGCAAGGATAGATAAGACGCAACAAAACAGTAAATGTAGGCTATGCAGTGACAAAGACGAAACTATCAATCACATAATAAGCGAATGCAGCAAATTAGCACAGAGGGAGTATAAGGCGAGACACGACTGGGTCGGCAAGGTGGTCCACTGGGAAATGTGCAAGAAATTTCAATTCGACCATACAAACAAATGGTATATGCACAACCCAGCACCTGTCCTAGAAAATGACTCGCATAGACTCCTATGGGACTTCAATATACAAACGGATCACTAAATCCCGGCCAGAAGACCAGACCTCATAATAATCAACAAAAAAAAGAGAATCTGCAAAATTGTCGACTTTGCTGTCCCGGCGGACCACAGAATAAATCTGAAGGAAAGTGAAAAGAAAGATAAGTACCTCGACCTTGCTAGAGAATTGAAAAAGCTATGGAACATGAAAGTAACGATTATGCCAATTGTGATTGGTGCCTTAGGCACAATAACAAAAGGATTATTAAAAAGCCTGGAAGACTTGGAAGTTGGCGGACGGGTAGAGACTATCCAAACGACAGCATTGCTGAGAACGGCCAGAATCCTGGGACGAGTCATGGAGACTTGAGGAGACTTTATGTCACTCAAACTCCAGTGAGAAACCATTAGCTAACACTGATGTGAAAAACTCTAAAGGAGCAAATAATAATAATAATAATAATAGAAAGTTCCTCGGACACTCACTTCCTCCTGTTCTTTTTTAGCTTTAATACTGCTTTCCATAAAACTTAAAAGTATAGACTATTAAACGACAACTAAATAAACCGCCAATCCTCTATGGACGATTTAGAAGATTTAGTGATGATATAAAGATGCAATTTGATCTGGACAAATCACATTCAGGAAAGGCTCGCAAGTAAAGTTTAAAAACATCTCTCTAGATATAAACACTGAAATTACAGTTAAAACATAATGAAACCGATAAATATATAGGATTTAATGAAGTGAATTGCATTAATCTTTCAATGAATAAAGAAAATATAAGAAAAGAATTATATAGAAGAATAAAAGCCATATTAAGAACAGAATTGAATGCAAAAAATAGATTTATTGCAATTAACACTCTGGCAATATTACTTGTGACATACAGTTTTAATATAATCAACTGGACGTTAGCTGAGATTTTAAAAAAATGGATGCTAAAGTAAAAAAAAATTTAGATAATAATAATAATAATAATAATAACCTGCCCAGAATGCATTACACAAGAGCAGATAGAGAAGGTCTCTGCGCCCAGGGAAAAAACAGTATAATATGCATAATTCAAATATAATCAACCAACAAAACGACTACTGTTAAATTAAAGGAATGTTTATATAATAGTCGACCTGGCACCGAAAGAAATAGACATAAAACATAAAGCAATAGAGACAGAAAAAAGATTAAGAAAGAAGCAGAAAAAAGTAATTCTGAAAATAAAATAATAACAATTATAATAATGACTTGAGGATTACGTAGAAAATCTCAGTAAAAGACTGATTACAGCCAGTAAAAACAATGTTGACAATACGAAGATCTACAGAATGGAAGCACCAGAAAACAAATATGGGTAGAAAAACAACTCTATGGATGTTTTAAGCGACTAACAAGCGACAAATCATACGAGAAAACGTGGACATGACTGAGAAAGGGAAACCTTTAGAGAGAAACTGAAACGCTTCTAATTGCAGCACAAAATAACACCATAATGACCAATCATATAATAAGCGAACGCCATAAGGACTAAGCATATAATAAGCGAATGCAGCAAATTATCACAGAAAGAGTATAAAACAAGACACAAATGGGTGGTCAAGGTAATCCACTGGATATTGTGCAAGAAATTGAAGTTTGACCATACGAACGAATGGTATATGCACAATCCAGAGTATGTCCTGAAGAATAAGACGCGCAAAGGATCCTGGCATTTTGAGATACAAACAGATCACTTAATCTCGGCCAGACGACCAGACCTTATAATAATCAGCAACAAAAAAAAGAGAACTTGCCAAATTATGAACTTTGCTGTTCCGGCCGCAGAGTAAGATTGAAAGAAAACGAAAAGAAAGAAAAGTACCTCAAACTGGCCAAGGAATTAAAGGAACTATGAAACATGTAAGTGAAGGTGATAACAATTGTAATTGGTGCACTTGGTAGTCACCAAAAAATTGATACAGGGACTGGAGGACTTGAAAATACGAGAATGTGTGGAGACCACCCAAACTACAGAATTATTAAGATCGGCCAGAATACGGAAGAGATCCCTGGAGACTTCAAGAGACTTCCTATCACTCAAACTCCAGTGAAAAACCATCAGCTAACGCTGGCGTGAAATACTCTCAAAGGAGTAAAATAATATCACCTAATCTCGGCCAGACGACCCAACCTGATAATAATCAACAATAATAGAGAACTTACTGAATTGTCGACTTTACTGTCCCGACTGACCAGAGAGTAAAGTTGAAAGAAAGTGAAAAGAAAGATAAGTACTCCGACCTATCTAGGGAATTGAAAAAACTATGGAATATGAAAGTGACGGTTATACCAATTGTAATTGGTGCTCTTTGTACAGTCATCAAAGGATCGGTAAAATGACTGGAGGACTTGGAAATAAGAGGACGAGTAGAGACCATCCAAACTTCAGCATTATTGAGATCAGCCAGAATATTGAGAAGAGTTCTGGAGACCTTGAGTAGACTTGTCACTTCAACTCCACTGAAAGACCATCCGCTAATGCTGATGCGAAAAACCCTCAAGGAGTAAAATAATAATAATAATAATACCTTGACCTTGCTAGAGAACTGAAAAAACTATGGAACATGAAGGTGATGATTATACTAATTGTGATTGGGGCTTTTGGCACGGTAACTAAAGGATTGTTAAAGGGCCTAGAAGATTTGGAAGTTGGCGACCGAGTGGAGACCATCCAAACAACAGCATTATTGAAAACGGCCAGAATACTGAGAAGAGTCTTGGAGACTTGAGGAGACTTGAAAGACCATCAGCTTACGCTGATGTGAAAAACTCTAGTGAGAAATATATAATCATAAGTACCTCTACATTGTTAGATAATTGAAAAAGCTATGGAACATGAAAGTGACGATTGTGCCAATTGCGATTGGTGCTTTTGGCACAATAACAAAAGGATTATTAAAAAGCCTGGAAGACTTGGAAGTTGGCGAACGGGTAGAGACTATCCAAACAACAGCGTTGCTGAGGACGGCCAGAATCCTGAGACGAGTCCTTGAGACTTGAGGAGACTTTCTGTCACTCAAACTCCAGGGAAAAGCCATCAGTTAATACTGATGTGAAAAACTCTAAAGGAGTAAATAACAATTATAATAAGTGAGAATGCCCTTGCACTTTGCCCGCAATGGAACATTAAGATGACGGTGATAGCAATTGTAAGTAGTGCACTTGGGACGGTCTCCAAAGGCTTAGTAAAGGGGATTGAAAGAGTTGGAAACTGGAGGACGAGCCGAGTCCATCCAAACAACAGAATTGGTAAGATTGTCCTGAATACCCAGAAATGTCCTGGAGACTTGCTGTCACTTAGTCTCCAGTTTAAAAAAAAACATCCGCTAATGCTGATGTGAAAAACTCACAAATAATAATAATAATAATAATAATAATAATAATAAGAAGAAGAAGAAGAAGAAGAAGAAGAAGAAGAAGAAGAAGAAGAAGAAGAACTTGTCTAAGATATTTTAAATTGTCTGAATTATTTTTTATGGTTATTTTGTCACCAAATTGATTGTTTTGTTTTTTCAGCGCCAAGTTTCGTATTTTTCAATACTGACAAAGTAGAACCAACGTAAAAAAAAGAGAAAATATTAAAACAACGGGGAAAACAAATTATACGAGATTGTTTTATCAGTAATTTTTTAAAATGTTTTCTTGCTTCAGCTTTCTAGAGTAAAGTACCACAAGTTCAGAGACTAGGTGAGAATCGAACGTACAACAGCAGCAATGATCTAAAAAGCTATCTAGCTAGCTACTACTCCAAAGCAAGACTTCCGTTATCTCTATAATTTGCTCGTCTAGGTTCCACTCAAGTGGAGCTCATTTCTATTCGTATTGTTCTTCACCTCCTTCTAAGTTTTTACACTTCCAAGGTTGCCCGTTCATGGTAGCAACCACCATGATGGAAAGTTCCAGAGGTCACAGCTTTGCTAATGGTGTCGTCTCAGGATATCCTTTGCGTTCCTGCATCATTTTTCGCTGGCAGACAAAGATCTTTATGCGCCTGCAGGAACCATTTAAGAACCCAAGAAAATGAATCACCATGAAAGCCTCCCCGTTTTCAGTCCTAAATTCTCCTGCAATTTGATGTGTTAACTAAAAAGCAAGATCATCAAAACCCATAAAAAATCCAGTCGAATTGCTAAAATTATTTGAAAGAAAGATATGGTTAGAATGTAAAGAATGATAACAGTATCCCTGACGATAATCAACACGACAAAAGATTCAAACAGCTTGAACGCCCGAAACAAAAAATCCCACATATCTTTTTTCTTGGCCCCTAAAAAGCTGAGTTTAATAAAAATGAAAAACAATGTATATATCTTTTTATTTAACTTCTCTTACTCTGTCACACGGGTTGCATTTATTACCTTACATATATATATATATATATATATATATATATATATATATATATATATATTACCTTATATATATACATATATATAGAGAGAGAGATAGAGATAGAGAGAGAGGGGGTGAGAGAGGGAGAAATATTTATATCATATATCTATGTATATATTAAATTACGTGATAGTGTTGATAACTCAGGGTTTCATGCATTTTGCATTCGTCAAAATGAAGATATATATATATAAGTGAAGATATATATATATAAGTGAAGATATATATATATAAGATATATATATATATATATCTTATATATATATATATATATATATATATATATATATATATATCTTATATATATACACAAACTTATTAACATTCAATTGCTTACAAACTTAGGCATACATATAAACAAGCCCCATTTTTCGAACAAAAAATTAACCATATTAATCGTATTTTTAAAAATCTTTACTCTATATGACGAAAGCATGAAACCAAGAGTCACAGACATTACCACGTAATATAATATATATATATATATATATATATGTGTGTGTGTGTGTGTGTGTGTGTGTGTGTGTGTGTGTGTGTGTGGTTGTTTGAGTTTCACAGCACGTCAACCACTATGGGTTATTCAATACCAAATCCGGTTTATATATATGAATTATATATGATTTGTAACCATTTTTAAATGAACTCACTTTTTCTTCGTAAACTCACTTTTCTTTTAAATCCATGTTTTGATCCATTCGACGCACAAGTAGGATGTGCGTGTGTGTGTGTGTGTGTGTGTGTGTGTGTGCTCTTTCATTAATATGGAGCACGATTTAACAATACCCCGACATTGGTTCTCGATTATCTCACCAAGTCAGCTAATAAGAACCATAAACCTCTTTTACACACACTCACACACACACACACACATATATATATATATATATATATATATATATATATATATATATATATGTGTGTGTGTGTGTGTGTGTGTGTGTGTGTGTGTGTGTGTGTGTGTGTGTGTGTGTGTGTTAGTGTGTGTTATAGCAGGATGAAATTAGTCGTAAAATGAGAAATACGATTTTAATAACGATTAAAATCGATTAAAACGAATATAAAACTAAGGTACCTTTTGACCGATACTTCTTCAAATTCGTTAGTCGGTATTTACTAATGAATGGAATGGCGAAATTATGAAGTAAATGTAAAACGAAAATAGAATAAATACATACTACTTTTTTCCTATATTAGTTTATATCTGGAATAAAGTCACTATCAAGTAGTATATAAACTATGATCAAAATCCCTTTTTAAAAACTTCTAAAACCGGACATTTTGCTTCTGTTGACCGTTTTGTTTTAGATGTTTTTGAAAAAAATGATTTTAACCACAGTTTATATTTGACTCTCCACTAAAAGAAACTGTGAAGAATAAAAACGTATTGTTTGCATAAGAACTCAGCCACAACGAAACGGAACTTTTTTTTCCGATCTGCTAGGATTCGTTTAAGCTTCTATTATAAAATCGATCAAACTTGATCGCCTTTCAGAGAAAATATTGAAAGAAGAACAAAGCGCAAAGCACTAGCCATTGAGGCAAGAATCTAAAATCGATTTAGTTTTTGTTTTTGAAGCGCAGGAGAAAATAACTCCACCAAAAATGGTTGCATCCGGTAATATGGATCCAGTTCTGCAGATTTCGGGAACGTGGAGTCACAAAACTGATCATCTTCGCTACCCTACCGTGCACACTATCTAAGCTAGTTTTCGACATTCACCTATGATATAGTTTCCTATCCCCCCCTCTCTCTCTCTTAACTTACAATTCTCTTCATAGCTTTTTCATAATTAGTTCTCATGGCTTTATTTTGTCCTGATTTCAAAAGAGATTTAGTTTCTCTCTTCAGACTCCCTTATCTTTGCCATGTCCAAGAGATTTCATGTACAATTTTCTTAATTTGTCTCTTGAAATATCCATACAGTTGTTTTTATTACCGTTTTTGTTTCTTAGATTATTATTATTATTATTATTATTATTATTATTATTATCATTTACTTATTAGAGTTTTTCACATCAGCGTTAGCTGATGGTTTTTCACTGGAGTCCGAGTAACAGCAAGTCTCCTCAAGTCTCCAGGACTCTTCTCCGTATTCTGGCCGTTCTTGATAATGTAGTAGTTTGGATGGTCTCCACTCGTCCGCCAACTTCCAAGTCCTCCATTATTATTATTATTATTATTATCTTTGAGAGTATTTCATACAAGCGTTAGCGGATGGTTTCTCCCAGGAATTTGAATGACAGCAAATATCTTCAAGTCTCCAGGACTCTTCTCAGTATTAGCAAGTCTTCTTAAGTCTTCAGGTCTATTATCATTATTATTATTATTATTATTATTATTATCATTTCATTTTAAGTTTTATCTTGGGTTTCTTACAATCTTTCACCTTTTTTTTTTTTTTACTCATGACTTAGCTTATATGTATTTTATATAGTTATGTTGGTTGCTGTCTTTTTTGGGTGATATTTTTTAGTCACCTTAACAGTACTCTCCAAAAGAGATGAGCAGTTCCGCATGTTCAATTCTTCTCTAATTCATATCCGCCCAGAACAGCCAGGTACCGAGTTAATGTGTTTATCTGTCCCTTTCTTGATCATACCCAAAATTCCCACATTTGGGAAGGTGCCAAGCTTTCTCAATTTCTATTTCTAGGTCTTTGCATTTACTTATTTCATTGTATTCTTTGACTGATTTGTTATTATCCGTTGGTGCTGACATATCAATTAGAAGGCATATTTTTCTTTTATAGTCTTTAATACAATATCTGGTCTTTTGCTCTCTATTTTTCTATCATTTTGGATAGCAAATTCCCAGAGAATAGTTGCTCTTTTTGCTTCTGTTATTTGTTCTGATTGGTGTTTATACCATTTTCAAGATCCAATATTCCGTAATATTTATATACTTTTCAATGAATGTAATGTCCTATTTTATCGTGGCTTTCTTTATATTCCATCGGTGTTAGAATTGAGCCACGAGACACTAAGTGGTCAATTGATTCAGTTTTTTGTTTACATAATCCTCATATTGAGTTTAATCTTTTTTTTATATTTGCCCGATCGTTTCTAGTTGGTAGGCTCTGGTCCTGTACTGCTATTAATAACCTCTCTGTCTTTGCCTTCAGTCCAGTACTTTTAGGCTATCAATTAATCTTTACTCTATTTTCATTTTTTTCTTTCATATAAGTCATATATTTTTCATCTTAAACTGAATAGTTGAATTTAATTCCTAAACTGTATATTTCGGCAATCGGCCCTGAGTCGACGTCTTCTTAGTGAAATATGGCCAATTAGAGATGTGAAGACGTAATTTTTAATTATAATGATTTAATAAGAAATTTGGCAAATGAGAGAAACTTTCGCTTATCTGGTTGGTAGGTAGGTAGGTTGGTTGGTTGGTTGGTTTTACGACGTCAATCATTATGTGGTTGTTTAATGACCAAACCATAGATTTTAAGCAATTATATAGTTTCATATGGTTTGTGTGTGAGTCACGCGGACTAAGTTGATAACATAGCGCTTCTGGCAATCACACCTGCCCAGGCTGAATCCCTTCTGTATAGTCTGGAGCGGGCAGCAGGTGGCATAGGCCCCCACGTGTACTCAGACAAAACGGAATACAATCAAAGAGATGACATCTCCACATCAAATGGTGATTCTCTGAAACTAGTGGACAAGTTCATCTACCTCGGAAATAACGTCACATCTACGGAAAGGACATCACTACGCGACTAGTGAAGGCATGGACAGCTATCAATAGGCTATTGGTCTTATGGAAGTCAGACCTGTCCGATAAAATAACACGTAATTTTTTTCAAGCTGCGGTTGTGTCCATACTACTGTATGGATGCAGCACTTGGACGCTGACTAAGCGTATAGAGAAAAAGCTTAACAGCAATTGCAGAAAGATGCTACGACAAATAAACAATCCCTAGAAGCAACACCCCACAAAACAGCAGCTGTGCGACCACATACCACCCATCTCGAAGACCATCCAAATTAGACGAACAAGACATGCGGGACACTACTGGAGGAACAAGGACGAACTCATAAGCGACTCCTTTACGCGAACGCACAAGTGTAGGACGACCAGCTAGAACCTATCTACTGCTGCTCTGTACGGATACAGGATATATTCTAGAAGACCTGCTGGAAGCGATGGATGATAGAGATGGATGGCGAGAGAAAGTCAGGGAAATCCGTGCTTGCAGCACGACATGATGTATTTTCAAGTAATTATTCTTATTTAATATTGATTACCTTTAGAAGTAATTACAACTTCAAGTAATTATTCTTGATACAAACAATTTGCACACAATTACGTGGTTTAAAGTAATTATGTCTAATATGAATAATTTTCCAGAAATTATATGGTTGATTGGTCGTCCAAAATATCAACTATTATTGGGTTGTTTTAAGCTGAGGTCAATTTGATAATTATAATTTCAAATTAATTACTGTTCAAATATGTATCTTCACAATTATTTTAAACAAATAAATACTTAGCTGCTATATTAATGTTTTAAGAACCAATGTAGTCATATAGCTCAAAATCATTTTAAACAACGTCTCAAACAGATCTATTGGACCTATATTTTGGACTGTGAAAGGTACGACCACTCCTGGTCAGAGTGTAATGATAACAAATGTTTGATTTGATTTGGCCGGTTGGTTGGTTTTACGGTATGTCAACTCTTATTGGGTAATCTAATTATGATGTCAGTCTTTATTAAATCAAATATATGGTTTCAAGTAATGATAAAATCATTTGAAAACAATAATTAGAACATTCGTGAACTAATAATTAACAAATTGATCTATTAGCTCATAGATGTCACTCAACCAAGTTCGATCACTTTGAGTTTGGTTTGTTTTATTAGTTTCATGGCATATCAATCACTGTGAAGTTATTGGACGCCGTATTCAGTTCTGGGACAGGGCTTCTTTTTTTTTTTTTTGCTTTTGTTTTTGTTTTTTTGTTTGTTTGTTTTTTCAAGCTATGATATAATTTCTTGTAACTGCTTCTTATAATCATTAGTAAGCAATTATGGCTTTAAGTAGTTATTCTTAATACAATAAATTTGCACACAGCTTTCAAATAGATTTCAAGTATTCGAATCTACAGGGTGGAACGATAAAATTGTCGCCCTAGAAAAGACGACATGATTCCCTCTCCGTTTAATGAAAACCGGTTTTCATTTTTTTGTTGCAGACCATCTACAAGTTGGCCAGTTGTGTACAAATCCCAAGAGCGATAGGAGCCTTCTATCATGTCTGAAAGTGACACAATGTTCAACGAGCGAGATCGGAGATGCGCCGCTGTACAACGCATGCTCTCTACCGATCCAAGTTAGGACAACAGGACCATTGCCAGCACCCTCAAAATGCAAATCTGGACGGTTCAATGTGCCCAGGGTGATGAAAACAAAGTTTCCGGCTACGGTTATGGTCTCTGGTGTGGTTTCAAGTGAGGGCCACATCATGCCACTTCACATCTTCGAAGTCGGCTTGAAAGTCAACACCAAAGTGTACCTGGATGTGCTGAAGAGTGTGGTGATCCCAATCAGGTGGCTGGTGGCAGACCCTGAGTGTGGCAGCAGGACTCGGCACCAGCCCACAAGTTCAAAGAAACCCAGGCTTGGCTTCAGAAGGAGTGCTACGACTTTGTACCCTTCTTTCACTGGTCCCCCTCCTCCCCGACCTTTAACCCGCTGGATTACTTCGTTTTGTCATACGTCGAGAACATCACCAACATGACCTCCCACAACACCAAAGCCAGCCTGATCGCCGCAATCTGCCGAGTATTCTCCGAGCTCCCGCTGGCGCTTGTGAAAAAGGCATACTCCCAGTTCCGGATCCGTATCGAGGCGGTGATTGAGGCTGAAGGCGGCTACATTGAATAGATGTCAGCTCAACTACATAATCAAGTTACCTGAATTGATTTTTCAATAAAAGTTTTAAAATAAAGCTGTAGTGTTGTTTTCTTTAGGACGACAATTTTATCGTTTCACCCTGTAATACCAATAATTAGCGAGCAATTTAGTCTCAAGTATCTAAACTTATTAGATAATAATAGTAATTTACTTATACATATTTGTATCGCTAAGGTTTCTTTGTTCAATGGCATATCAAACTTCGTGGGCTATTCAATACCAAAGCCATTCTTGTTGGAAAAGAGCAGTGACACTATTTAACCCATAGCTGAGATGATAACGAGATTCAGTTCGAAAGTGAACTTAAGAACGCTACTGGGGTTTGAATTCGCTGACTGCGAGGCTGCAGCCAAGCAATTCAGCCTATACAGCAATTCCATTCGTTTGGTTTCAGGTATTTTTATCTAATACTAGTTTATATACAAATATATGTAACTATCCTTATTTAATAATAAATTATCACTACTCCTATTCAATAAAAGATTGACTCTTTTATTCCTATCTAAAAATAATTTACACACAGTTTTATGCTTTCAAGTATTGCCCTCTAACATTTGTTATCTTCTAACAGAATCAATTGCCTTCTAGATGGGAACCCAACAGGTACTTTCACGGTGGGTCAAAGTGGACCTGGGAGTAATGGCAATGAAATAATGAATCCATATTCCTTTGACTTGCAAAACCGGAACTTTACTACTACATAAAATTTAGTTGGCTTGCTTTGGTTTTTTTAATGGCATATCAACTTTCGTGGGTTATTTTATATCAAAGCCATAC
Source organism: Sepioteuthis lessoniana (assembly GCA_963585895.1). Lineage (NCBI taxonomy): Eukaryota > Metazoa > Mollusca > Cephalopoda > Myopsida > Loliginidae > Sepioteuthis > Sepioteuthis lessoniana. The sequence goes on from OY757905.1 coordinate 5,173,760, forward strand.
TTGTAGAAGCACAGGAGGATTTCTTATTTAAGGCATAACTGTGAGAGATAAAGTGTTCATGCCCTTCCCAAGGATATTATTCCGACAGTGAATGTAATAACCCGATTGGAGTTTGAACTCGCTTACTATGATGTCGTAGTCCGGCACGTCAACCACTACATCCAGGAGACTCCCCATACAGTTTAGTACGATATATTCTGGGCACTTAACTGGATAATAAACATAAGAATTTGATTTCTCCATCATTTTTATACATTGCCTCAGAAAGTCTCTTGATCTATCTATCAATCTATATATATATATATATACATCAGCCTACTCATATATTCTATACAAGTAATTTTTATTAGATTTCTCTTTCTTCTGTCTCCGGTTCTACTCTATCTAATTGCTTTCCCAATCAATTCATTTATGGATCATAAAGTGTGATGCTTACTCAGACAGTTTTTGAACGCCGTATCTTTCGCTTCAAAGTTTTTACTGCTTTACCAACTGAGCAACAACAAAAGCGTCTCTCTTTAACAGGTTGCATGATAAGACTCAAAAGAATAAAAAGTCGATTTAGCGAAATAAAACTCGCATTGATATCTTCTCAATGAAATATTCCTTCCAGGCTACTCATTTTTATCTCCCTTTGATCTTGCTTTCTGGTAGATATGTTTCTTTGCTTGTTTGTTTGTTTGTTTGCCTATATATATATATATATATAGGCCTTTCATCAATTTACCAACTTCGTTTTGATCGACCCACCACTGTTAAAGGTTTTCACTTAAAGTCGACTTTCTAGTGCTATCCACTTACAAGTAATAAGAGGAAAAGAAACCCTCGACTATTAAACAGTGTTTGCCAACTTTCATTATAAACTGTGTTGAACTTAACAAAATTTAAATATCAGTTATTATTGACTATAATCAAATAAGAATTAAAGCATTTCATTCTTGCTTTTTGTGTATCCAACAATATGCAAATCGAAGAATGAAAGACTAGACAGAAAAAAATAAAGTACTGAGATTAAAAGAATTGGTTTCTTTGTTTAATGGCATATCAACCTTCATGGATTAGTTAATCTAGTAGACCAGCAGTGATACTATATAACCCATAGCTGGGGGATAAGAGGGTTCATACCTTTTCCTTGGATATTTGTCCGAAAGTGAATATAATAGCGAGACAAAGGTTCGAACTCGCTTACATCCAGGTCGCAATCTAAACATTACGCCGCAGAAACTCCTCCAAGAGAGATAGGTAGTAGATATGAATAAATACAAGTACATATAAACATAGATACACACAAAAGCATAGATATACATTATATATACGTAAAGATTTGACCCACAGATCAGACCCTAACAAGTACAGCCATTCCGGGCCAGAGTGGCTATAGCAATCAAGGGTTACGACACATTCCCCCAGAACAGATGTATTTTAGCGTCATACTCAGCACACACCTTTTCTGCAGAGGAATATAGCTTGCACATTCTAAACCCCATCTACAGAGAGGAATAAACCTGTGGAAGGCCGTAAAACTGATCGGTTGAATTGCGTTTATCATATCGATAAAATTGTTCGAAGCCTAGTCGGTTGGTGCTGTATCATAAACCAAATGCATCTCTACGGAAGGATAAGATATTCCCCATGAATGTACTGGATATGCCATATAATGGTGAGATTACACTCCTGGAATTCTGGGGATTGTGGAGTACTCCTTAGTTGACATTACTCTCAGGTCCACTCGAAGTCGTAATACCTCTTAGGGTCAAATAGAACTGTTTAATCATTTCCTAAACCAAATAATCAACCAATCAATTGTCCGAAAAAAATAATAGCCTTTCTCAAAGCAAATAGACAATGCAAACAAAATTTGGAATTCTGGGATGCAAACATTTTCATCGGGTCGATAAATGCATTGAGTGCATGCGTGTGTGTGTGTGTGTGTGTGTGTGTGCGTGCGCGCGCGCATACGTAGAAGCTGATTAAAAAGAATCAATAAAACAGTTGGTTGAAGAATCAGCGGCTTTAGCGGCTGAGCCTCCGCCCTCTCAATCCATTGTTACATTGAATTTATGGGTTACAAAGATTGAGTACAATGATAAAATCCCTTTTGGCAAAACCGTTAATAGGGAATTTGATGTTCTGATAATTTTACTCTAATAGAATATTTGAAAGATGATTTCGGTTGATTTCGTGAAGAAATGAAAAAAGGAAATATCAACATTAAAGAACAGATTCGATCAAAGAACTTCAAAAGTAAATTTAGTTATTGCGAAAGTCACAAACTACAACAAACACATATATATATATATATATATTGATGCATTTTACTTGGTTCTAAATACACATATTCTCAGAATATGTTCTCTGATTCGACATTAATTTGTAGATATATGTTTTCTGAATTTAATAAATACAAACATATATATATATATGAAGCTGGGATCGAAACCCGCCCAACTTTACGTTAGACTTAGTATCAGACCGCTCGGCCAACAAGCATAGCACGTAAGCTAGGGAATTATAGGGTATTAAGTAGCAGCAGCAACAGCAGCAGCGTTCGTTTGTTTACATTTATACCTTACCGGATACCAGAGTGCTCGATTCGTTCGAAGAGCTTTGCATTATGCGAATGGCAGCCGTAAATTCCTCCACAAGAGTGCTCAACCCTATATATATATATATATATATATACGTGTGTGTGTGTGTGTGTTTCAAAATGAATAGGTCCATAAAGAAATTTATGTTCTTTTAAAAATTTAGTTTTTACATAGCGTTTCCAGCCTATAGTTTTCTTCCTAAGAGTGTGTTTTGTGTCCTCCCTTGAGGGTGCATTTCTATTACCCTGATTAGTCTATGATATTTAATATACTATAAGGCTTTTTTGTTGTTTTAATTTGGGTCATTTTGGGTGTTTTTGTGTATAGTTGATATGCTGTAGAGTTTATTAATTGTTTATTGTGTTAAAGTGGTTGAGAATTCAACAAACAGCGGCTTTTTTACTTTTTCTCTGTGTGTCTATGTGTGTTTCTATGTGTGCGTGTGTGTGTGTGTGTGTGTGTGTGTGTGTGTATGTGTGTGTGTGTGTGTGTGTGTGTGCATTTGTTTCTGTCTCTCTGTGTGCATAGTTTATATTTTATCCAATGTGGGCTTGAATTTTTCTATAAAGCTTTTTCTTTCATTTGAAGTAATGTGATTTAGAATTTAACTGGCAACTATTTTTACTATTTTCTCTGTGTATATATATATATATATATATATATATATATATATATATATATGTGTGTGTGTGTGTGTGTGTGTGTGTGTGTGTGTGTGTGTGTGTGTGTGTGTGTGTGTGTGTGTGTGGTTTATGTTTTATTCAGTGTGGGCTTGAATTTTTCAATGAACTTTTTTCATATCAAATATCAAAGCCTAAACTGGGTGATAGAAAAATGCACCCACAAGGAAAGAGAGAAAACACGCTCTTAGAAAAAGAAAGAGAGGAAAAAAGAAAAAGGAAAAGAAGAGAAAAACCAACCCCTACAAGGAATCTATCACAAATTTAAAAGAAACAACCACCCCACCAAAGCAGAGACCGCAATAAAAACCGAACACCACAGCGGAAAAAAGCATGAAAAGTTCTCTGAACTAAGTCACAGACAGGAAGCGCTACGTAAGAACTGAATAAATAATTCTAAAAGGATATAAATATCTTTGTAGACCTATTCATTTTGAAATATTTACATTTTTCTCACTTTGGACCAACAAAAAAAATTAATTTATATATATATATATATATATATATATGTATATATATGGGCTCGTGTGTGAATGTGTGTACGAGTCAAAATCTTTGTTGAATCCGAATGAATGATAAATTGCATGAGCATAAGAATGATTCAAAGAATGTTCTGAGACTCTTTTGCTCATCAGATTCTAATTTTTTGTCATCGAATTCCATAATTTTCCTTTCAGTATTGGGCGATTCCATAATATTTTCTCTATATGACTAAGACTACAGTATTGCCATTAATTTCAATAATTCAATCGAGTATAAGGATAATTGTTTTAAGCCAAAATGCTCATCTATTAGAGAAAAAATGTTCGTGTCTTATCTGCGAAAAAATCCTAATTAAACAT